>QRFJ01002789.1:0-33785 GCA_006176705.1 Cocos nucifera | reverse complement strand
TCAAAGAAAAGGTTTCCATGCAACAGCGATGGCCATTGGAAGCGGAACTGCCCTACTTACCTGGCCACCCTGAAGAACAAGAAAGAAGGTCCTTCTGGAGGTATGCTTATTATTGAGTCTAACCTTACGGTTTCTTCTGCATCCAATTGGGTGCTTGACTCTGGTTCTAGTGCTCATCTGTGCACTTCCATGTAGGGTCTTGAAGATAGCAGGAGGCTGAGGGATGGAGACATGATCCTACGCGTTGGTAATGGAGCAAGAGTTGCTGCAGTAGCCGTGGGAACATACCCTCTTCGATTACCATCTGGTTTAGACTTAGTTTTGAAAGACTGTTATTTTGTGCCTGCAGCTAGTAAGAATTTGATTTCTGTTTCATGCTTAGCACAAGAAGGTTATGTGATCACCTTCTTTAAGGACCATTGTAACATTCTTTATGACAGAAATAAAATTGCAAATGGTTTTCTTATTAATGGTCTTTATCAGCTACATATTGATGTACCTGTTCTAACTATCGAGTAAAACATGAATGCCAAACGACCTAGGGATAGTCCAAATGATAGATATCTATGGCACCTGAGATTAGGTCATATAGCAGAAGATAGGATCAACAAATTGGAGAAAAATGGGCTATTGAGTTCATTGACTTCCGAGTCATATCCAACTTGCGAATCCTGTCTTCAAGGCAAAATGACCAAACTCTTTTTTATTGGACATGGGGAGAGGGCCACAGATCTCCTTGCCCTAATACATACTGATGTGTGCGGTCCATTTGATGTACCGGCTAGAGGTAATTTTATCTACTTCATTATCTTTACCGATGATCTATCTAGGATATGGGTATGTGTATCTTATGAGACACAAGTCTGAAGCTTTTGAAAAGTTTAAAGAATTCAGACATGAAGTAGAAAAACAAACTGAAAAACCCATTAAGGTTCTTCGATCAGATCGAATAGGTGAATACCTTAGCCAGGAATTCCTAGACTATCTAAAGAAAAATGGCATAGTCTCTCAATGGACTCCACCAGGAACACCTCAACTCAATGGGATTTCAGAATGGAGAAATCGGACTCTATTGGATATGGTTCGATCCATGATGAGCTTCAAAGACCTCCTGATTTTCTTTGGGGACACTCATTGTTAACTTCAATTTATCTACTGAATAGGGTTTCCTCTAAAATCGTTCCTACCACACCGTATGAGATATGGCACGGTAAGAAACCAAGTCTGAGTCATCTCAGAATTTGGGGTTGTCTGGCTCACGTCAAAAGATAACAAGCGGACAAGTTAGAGTTTAGGTCCTTTAGAGCTCGATTCATAGGATATCCTAAAGAGTCATTAGGATACTATTTCTACATTCCAGAAGACCACAATGTGATTGTGAGTCGACATGCCATCTTTCTTGAAAAATAGTTTATTCAAGACAGCGGCATTGAAAAATAGATCAAGCTTGATGAGAAAGTCTCACAAGTAGAATGAGCTAAGGACCAATTGGAACCAAATCAGGTTGAGCTAATAAGAACACTACCTCCTCCACCTCGTAGATCGGAAAGAGTTTTTCATCCCCCTAAGAGATACTTAGGTATTATTTCAGAGGAAGTAGAGAAAATGTTCCTCGTAGGTAATGGTGCTCATGGTGATGATCCCAAAACCTACAACGAAGCGATATCAGATATCGACTCCGAGAAATGGCTAGAGGCAATGCAGTCAGAAATTGACTCGATGCACTCAAACCAAGTCTGGACCTTGGTAGATCCACCAGAAGGTATAGTACCTATTGGGTGTAAATGGATCTTCAAGAGAAAGATTGGTGCAGATGAAAATGTGGAGACATTCAAGGCTAGACTAGTGGCAAAAGGTTATAGTCAACGCGAAGGCATTGACTATTAGGATACCTTTTTCCCAGTGGCTATGCTAAAATCCATTCGCACATTGCTTGCCGTTGCAGCCTATTTCAATTACGAAATATGGCAAATGGACGTGAAAATGGTGTTCTTAAATGGATATCTTGAGGAAGATATTTATATGGAACAGCCGCTAGGTTTCACATCCAGTGATATTGATCACAAGATTTGCAAGCTGCAAAGGTCCATATATGGACTTAAGCAAGCATCTCGGAGCTGGAACACTCGTTTCAATGATGTGATCAAAAAGTTTGGTTTCGTCAAAAATGAAGAGGAACCGTGTGTTTTCAAAAAGGTCAGTGGGAGCGCTGTTGTCTTCCTCGTATTGTACGTGGATGACATCCTCCTTATTGGAAATGATATTCCTATGTTGACGACAGTCAAAATATGGTTGTCCAAGGAATTCTCCATGAAAGACCTAGGATGAAGCATCCTTTATTCTAGAATTAAGGTCTATAGGGATAGACCGAATAGGATGCTAGGACTTTCACAGAAGATGTACATAGAGAAGTACTAAAGAGGTTTAGTATGGAAAACTCTAAGAGGGGATTAATATCCTTCAGACATGGTATTCATCTTTCCAAGAAGATGTGCCCTAGCACACCTGAGGAAATAGAATGCATGAGCAAGATCCCTTATGCTTCTGCAATAGGGAGCCTCATGTATGCCATGCTATGTACACGACCTGATATAGCCCATGCTGTGAGTGTCACAAGCAGATATCAGTCAAATCCAGGTGAAGAACACTGGACTTCTGTGAAATGTATCCTTAAGTACTTGAGAAGAACTAAGGATATAATGTTGGTCTTTGGTAATGGAGAACTCCAAGTTCAGGGATACACAGACTGGATTTCATGTCCTGATATAGATGATCGAAAGTCGACATTTGGGAGTCTGTTTGTGTGCAATGGTGGTGCTGTTAGCTGAAAGAGTTCCAAGCAAACAGTGATAGCAGATTCCACCATGGAAGCAGAATATATCGCTGTATCAGAGGCTGCGAAGGAAGCATTCTGGTACAAGAAGTTTGCTGCAGAAATCAGAGTAATGCCATCAGATGCCATTCCTCTATACTACGACAACAATGGCGCCATAGCCCTTGCTAAGGAGCCAAGGTCTCACAAAAAATCTAAGCATATTGAGCGGCGATACCACCTCATCCACGATTACCTCGAGAAGGATTACGTCGAGGTCAAGAGAGTCAACTCCGCAGATAATGTGGCAGACCCACTTACAAAGCTGTTGGGCCAACAGAGGATCGAAGCCCACCTTGAGAAGATGGGACTTAGACTTGTAGCCAATTGGCTTTAGGATAAGTGGGAGATTGTTAGATATATGTGCCCTAGAAGCTAGGATTGGCTGACACTTGTAATACACTTCTAGGGGCAAAATTATAATTTTGACTAATATCAATAAAATGGATTATTTTCTATCATATATGTGTATTTAGTATCTGTGATACATCCTTTGGATTAATGGTAATGATAATTCATATTTTTAAGAGTTGAAAATTTAAGACATGAATAATTATTGTTAACTCATAAAATGCTTCCGACAATAGGATCATCATGAGGATGGTGATTGATCCGGAAGATTAGTGTACAATCGCTTCTCTTTAGTAGATGAGTCTTGAGTCTACGGTGTGGAGACATCAAAGCGAGAGTACAGATACTCGTTAGAGAATGAGGGTACTGAGCGTGACCACCTCGAGTAGTCATTAGGGAGTCTACCTTCTCGTCAATGACTGACTCGATGCTGTAGTAGTGTGTCTGATTCTTTGACCTGAGGTGCATCGGTAGTTTACCTTGAGGATGTTATAGTTTGACTACACCATTACTCGGTCTCCTAGCCATATGGAATCCTGAGGTGTATGTTGGCTATAGCATGTTCATTGTAGGAACTGGATGGCATCAAGATGGAATCTATCTACCTCGGTGGTAGAGAAGCAACCCTATGATAATTATGAGAATCAAGTCCAAAAATCCATGGCCATGGTAGAGTGAAATAATAGAAAGAGTTTTTATTTAGATTTTTACATCGGACTCGAATCGAATGATTACATCATATGACAGAGACTACGGTTTGACGAGTTTACCTTAACCCTAATTTGATCGAGACTCAAGATAGAAGGACTGAATCACGCAGGTAGCTGCACCAAGAGATTTGCATTCAGCTTTGATGGATTGCCACCATATACTGCTAGGTATCACTGGTGGATTTTGGGAGAAATTAGAATGATTTAGATGATCGATCATTCTAGCTGTTCGAATCAGAAGAGTTCTGATCCATCGAAAGGAGTTTCGATGATGTCGATCATGACATATCCCATTACCATACAGAACTGAACCTAACTGGGTCACACAAACAAGGGTTTGAATTTGGTGATCATCAATTGAACTGAGCTAGTTCAATTGATCTGAATGAGATTCAATTAGGTTCAAAGAAATCGTGCTAGCACTCGATTGAACCTAACGTTCTTCTTTTGCTATCATAAATAAGTTATCCTATCTGAGCCAAAGAAGTTTGTGCTCAATCAGAGGCCTTCATATGGTCTGACTGGAGGTTGTCCAAGTCAGAATAGGTTGTCTTATTTTATAAAATATTACCTGCCATCTTTGGTCACCTGCCATTTCTTGTTCTTTGACTTTGGTCAAAAGTCTACCTTTGATTGGTCAAACATTGACCATTGACACTTTGACTTTTGACCACATGTCATGCACCTATTGGAGAGCTGGTGGGGGCCTGTCCTCCTGTCAGAATCTGGCAAGGAGGAGGGCGCACGCCACCCTAGGCGTGTGCCCAAGTTGGAGGCGCCTAGGAGTCCTTGTTGGACAAGGACTCCACCTCCCTTTTGGATTCCAATTAGAGTTCTTCTAAGAATCCAGTTTGACTGGTCTTAGGCGCCCTCTAAAAAGGAATCTAGGGGACTCTATTCCCACCAATCAGATTTAGATCTGATTTCACAAAGGATTGTGATTGGTTGGGAAGAAGAGGAGTTGGATCATAGCTAGTCTATAAATAAGACCCTGTACCCAACTTAGATTAAGACATGAGATTGAGATAAGAGTTTCTATATGCCCAAAGGCCTTTTCTCCTCTCCTCCTCCATGCCAAAGCTTCTTCTCCCTCTCCTCTCCACGTCCAAAATAGTTTTGGAGCTTGGTTGATGCGATCCAGATCAAAGAAAGGCGATCAAAAGCAAGAAGGCTGCACTGCTGCAAAGGACGACGCTGATCTTCAAAAGGAGTTTTGAAGATCCTCCAGATCAGATCTAGATATGATTTTTGGAGATATGATAGAGAAGAAGAGGATCTTCAGATCCAGCCTGAGTGGATACTGGTAGAGGCCAGGCGCTTGCATGGCTAGATCCAGAACCTTCCGCTGCATACAGGATCATCAACGGGTAATTGGATTACCCAAATCAGATAAATTAAATTTAATTTAATTTATTCTTATTTTATTTTATTTATTAAAATAATAAAAATTAGATCTGAAACATCCCAAATCTGATATAGATCAAAGAAAAAAATTTTTGAAATATATCTCTTGATCTGATCAGATCTGAATGAACCTGGACCGGGAAATCAGCATTTTCCTTCACATACCTTGTGATTAGTATCGCTGAATGTGAAATCTAGCGACTGTTCCATATAGATATCTTTCTCAAGATATCTATTTAAGAATGTCATTTTTATGTCCATCTGCCATATTTCATAATCAAAATAGGCTACAACAACAAGCAATGTGCGGATGGATTTGAGCATGGCTACTGACGAAAACGTATCTGGTAGTCAATGCCTTCGCACTGACTATACCCTTTCACTACGAGCCTTGTTTTGAATGTCTCTATATTTCCATCAGCACCTATCTTTCTCTTGAAGATTTATTTCCACCCAATAGGTACTATACCTTTAGGTGGATCTATCAAGGTCCAGACTTGATTCAAGTACATCGAGTTAATCTCTAACTTTATTGCCTCTAACCATTTCTCAGAGTCGATATCTGATATCGCCTCATCATACGTTTTGGGATCATCACCATATACCCTATTTTTTGTAAGGGAATATTTTCTCTATGTCCTTTGAAATAGTATCTAGGTACCTTTCAGGAGGATGAAAAATCCTTTCTTATCTACAAGATGGAGGAGGTAGTGTCTAGGTTGGCTCAATCTGATTGAATTCCATAGGTTCCTTGGCTCGTGGCTCTTGGAAGACCTTCTCCTCGAGTCTAATCTATCTTCCGATGCTATCATCTTGAATAAATTATTTTTCAAGAAAGATGGTGTGTCGACTCATAATCACATTATGATCTTTCGAGAGATAGAAATAATATCCTAATGACTCTTTAGGATATCCAATAAATTAAGCTCTAAAGAATCTAGACTCTAATTTGTTCACCTGTTGTCTCTTGACATGGGTCGAACAATTCTAAATTTTGAGATGACTCATACTTGGTTTCTTACCATGTCATATCTCATACGGTGTGGTAGGAATGATTTTAGATAGAATCCTATTTAGTAGATATATAGCGGTCAACAGACTATGTCTCCAAAGAAACTCAAGAAGGTCCGTGAAGCTCATCATGGATCGAACAATATCTAATAGAGTTTGATTTCTCCATTCTGAAATCCCATTAAGTTAAGGCATTTCAGGTGGAGTCCATTAAGAGACTATGTCGTTATCCTTAAGATAGTCTACAATTTTTTGACTAAGGTATTCGCCTCCTCGATCTGATCGAAGAACCTTAATGGACTTTCTTGTTTGTTTTCTACTTCAAGTCTGAATTCATTCAAACCTTTCAAAAGCTTCAGACTTGTATCGTATCAAATATACATACCCATACCGAGATAAATCATCGATAAAGGTGATAAAGTAGATGTAATTGTCCTTAGCCAGCATATCAAATGGGCCACATACATCAGTATATACTAGAGCAAGCAGGTCTGTGGCCTTTTCCCCATGTCCTACAAAAGGGAGCTTGGTCATTTTGCCATGAAGGTATGATTCACAAATCGGATATGACTCGAAAGTTAACGGACTCAATAGCTTGAATTTTCTAATTTGTTAACCTTGTCTTCAGCTATATGACCTAACCTAAGGTGCCGAAGATACTTATCATTTAAACTATCCTTATGTCACTTTGATCCTATGACATTCATATTTTGCTCAATATTAAAAACAGAAATATCAATATGTAACTGATAGAGACCATTTATAAAAAAACTACTTGCAATTTTATTTTTTTCATAAAGAATATTATAATGGTCCTTTAGAAAATTAATTACATAGCCTTTCTGTGCTAAATATGAAATAGAAATCAAATTCCTACTTGCTGTAGGTACATAAAAATAGTTCCTAAGTACTAAGTCTAATCCTGATGGTAATCATAGAGGATAGGTTCTCACGACCACAGCAGCAACTTTTGCATCATTTTCGATGCATAGGATCATCTCACCATCTCTCAACCTCCTGTTATCCTCAAGATCCTGCATAGAAGTGCACAAGTAAGCACTAGAACCAGAGTCAAACATCCAACTAGATGTAAAAGAAACCATAAGATTAGATTCTATAACGAGCATACCTCCAGAAGGACCTGCCTCCTTCTTGTTCTTCAGGCTGGCCAGGTAAAAAGGGTGATTCCACTTTCAATGGCCATCAGTGTTGCAATGAAAATATTTTTTTTTATCAACGGCTTTCTTATTCGGCTCTGCCTTCTTCTTCCCACCATTCATCTTCTGCTTCTTCACAAACTTTTTTTCTTCTTAAAAAATTTTTTCTTGAAAGAATTCTGCTCCACAGTAAGTACTGAGCCTTTAGAATCTTTCATAGAAGGCTCAGTAGTAACCGGCATATTTTTGAGCTCAACAAGATTTCTGAATTTATGCATATAGTAGTCATGATGAGCTGCCCATACGCATTAATTAGGACTATAGATTATTCAATTCTGTAATCCTAATCTAACTTGACATGAGCTTCTCAAACTTTCAAACATTGATCATCATCAATAATGATCTTGGGACAACTGCCCATCAGCATTTGACCTTAAAATCTTTAGTGACTTGATTTTGGCTGCAGACTCTGTCACCAAATAACTTGCAGGTGAGCTAACATTTGGTGGCTATCTTGATGTCTTCATGTTGCGCTGGAGCTCATCAAACATCGATCCCATAATAATTCTGATTTATTTCTTCATCTGTTCACTTCTCGAGAGACGCTCTTTGATCAATGATGATGACTGGTAGATGGAAAGACCATTCCAAACTGAGTCAACTTCTCCAACCCAAATAATTTTTAAAATTTCAGAGCCATCTTGTAGTAGGTCTGCTGTCTAGGATGTCCAGATACGGCTAGTAGGTGGATGTCATATTTTCTTTAGAGAGTCAAAATTTCTAATTAGATTTTATAATTAAACTTAACCAATTTATTTAGAAATTTTATTTTAAATAAATTAGACTTCTACTATTTACTCGAATCCCTACACTCTCTTGGTAGATATGTGAAAAGCTTCATAATTATTGATTTCTAGTAAGTGGTGCGGTCTCACCAATTAGCTCACCATCTCACCTAACAGTTATTGATGATGAGTCAACCGATGAGTGGACAATTCTTGTCCAATGATTCTCTAATCATGGTGTACTCAAATATGATTTCTAATTCATGAAGCTCATCGTGTCCAAAATATTGCTCCACTTCTTAGTTAAGTCAGATCCATCATTTGCATAAATTGAATTTCTGATTGGATCCCTCATCGTATCCGAAATATTGAGTCAACCCATCCTCCAACCCATAGCATCCAATGCCTAATAGACATGGGTGCATCTTTTCAATGCAACTGAACCATTGTATCCAGTCAAGAATAATCAACCCCAAAAAGAGCCCGCACATCTACAATGGTGGAAGATCTTAGATTTAATATTTTCTTAGAAAAATTTAATTTAGGTTTCTTTAAATTTGACTTGACTTAGTCATAACAATTATGACTAACCTAGTGGCATGGGTTGGCTCGAATTGTTAGTAATCTCAAATCAGAACTGGATCGACGCAAATGGCCAGATAAGTAAGATCGATGGAAGGAATATGCCATTAACTTGACAAAAATGCATTCAGATCGAGTAGCTTTCAATTAAAAATCAGTCGATTGTATCTGCCAGACTTACCTTAGGCTCAATTAGATCTTGACTTGATCGAGTCACATCTCAATATGATTCGATCTTGATCCATACTTAATCCTATTAGGCTGATCAAATTTAAGCTTTCTTTGATCCCACCTAACTAACTCTTGATTCGGTTTGATCAATCGCCAGACCTAATTGAGTTACCAAAGCCCGAACCCAATTTTATGAATATGTCTTAGATCTGAAAATTCATAATTTTTTAGATCTAATTAATTTTATAATCTTAATTCTTAATTAAGTTTTGGGTTCATGAACAAAACATGTAATAAAAATCCTAGGATTTTAGGATTTAAGATTTTGCAAAAATATAAGTTCTAATTTTTTTATTAAGGACGAACGTGTAGCACCCTTACATACCATAAGAATATTCCATCGAATGGGAGGAGAGGACCTTTAAATCCTACTTTATTCTTATGACCGGACGGCCATGAAAAACTTCTTAATCAGAAATATAATTTATACTACAAAACTAGTTAGACAATATATCACATATAAAAAGATCTAACTAATACATATCTTGCATACATCTTATTTATCATAACTAAATCAATATGCATACTTTCAGATCTAAAATATATCATATTAAATCTAAAAAATAAAATTTAAATTCGATCATATCAAATATAAAACTATTCTAGACATCTCATAAAACTATTCTATGACTAGTCTAAGCATGCATCTTTCATATTCATATGAATAAATCAAAAATTAAAAACTTTATTTTTTATTTTTAGATCTGATTATAATAATTATAATATTAAAAAATAAAATTTAAATAAATCTAAAATTATATTTAATCAAATTAAATACATGATCATACTAGACTACACATAGAACTATTCTATACCTAGTCTAGTCATGCATCTCATACATATTAGATCTAAATGATTTAATTTTTAATTTTTTGATTTTAGATCTAATCACATCTGATGTGACATCTAAAATATTTTAATATCAGATCATAAATTAAAAATAAAAATTAGATCTAAGGTAGATATGAAGAACTGCTAATCTGGCTCTGATATCAGTTAAAAAAAAACCCTATTTCCCGGCATAGGATCATTCAGATCTGATTAGATATGAAGAAATATTTTAATTTTTTTTAAGATCATAATTAGATCCAAGACATCTTGGATCTGATCCTTTAAGATCTAATATTATGATTAAGAATAAAATTAAATCTAATTAATTTCATACCTTGTATTTTAGGTAATTAGATTATCCTGTGATGATCCTGATCTATCCTGAGATTCTGAAAGGAGCCACGCACGCATCTGATCTCTACTAGTATCCACTCAGATAAGATCTAGATGTCTTCTTCTCATAAATTTTTTTTTTCAAATATTAGATCTAAATCCAATCTGAAAGTCCTTCAAAAGAATTTCTGAAAGCAGCATGTCCGTCTCACAAACGCCATCGCATGGATGCTGAACTCTTCACAAATTTGATTGGATTTTCTTCTTAGATTTATTTTCAACCTTTGGCACTTAGAAGAAGGGTAGAGAGAGGATCAAAGAGGGCATGAAAGATGGAAGCGGTGACAGCCTTTGGGTATGAAAAATTATTTCTTTTTGTTAAGAGCCTTGGCATAAGGGTTCTTATACAAAAGCATAGCACCAAGTTAGAGTCCCTCTTTAACCAAAATCCTTATTTATTCGACCATTGGGACTCCTGGACCTAATCTCCATGAAAATCCTTAGATCCAATCTGATTTTGACACCAAAAATCAATCTAAAATGTAGCGGCATGAGTAGATAAGGAAGAGTTCACTACGACTAGGACTCTTCCCTTAAGAGTTTGATCTAAATTAAACTCTATCATAACTTAGTCTATACATCTTCAAAAATTATGAAATTTGGCACCTAATGCATGACTCATGCCCAACCATATATCCAAAAGTCAAATCAAAATAATTTCCAAAGAATTTTATAGAAGCCTCTAATCAGGTGACCCTCAATTCTCTCAATTAGGTCAATTTTTGATCCTAGTCCAATTTAACTATAAATGAATTTAATTTCTACAATTAATCTGATCTAAACTTATTTCAGTCAAATAAAAATAAATTCATTCAAAATATAAGAATGAGTCAAATCAAATGTAACTTAACTATGATGAATCAGAAAGATTACAGAAGAAGAAAGTCAGGCTCGATCATATGCTAGCACGATTACCTTGAACCTGATTGGATCTAATCCAAATCAATCAAACTAGGTTAGCTCAATTGATGACATTCAAACCTAAACTCTTATTTGTGTGATCCAGTTAGGTTTAATTTTATATGATAATGAGATATATCGCGATCTCCATCATCGACATCATCGAAACATCTTTCGATGGATCAGAACTTTTCTGATTCATACAATTAGAATGATTGATCATCAAAATCATTCTAATTGCTTTCAAAATCCATGATACCTAATAGTATATGATCATAATCCATCAAAACTAAAAATGAATCTCTCGGTGCAGTTACCTGTGTGATTGGATTCTTGTATCTTGAGCCCTGATAGGATTAAGATTAAGGTGAACTCATCAAACTCAATGTCCATCATATGAATTAATTATTTGATTTGAGTCCAATGTAAAATCCTAATAGAAACTCTTTCTATCATCTTCACTCTACCATGGTCATGAGCTTAAGGACTCAATCTCATGATTATCATAGGGCTACTCCTCATCTACCGAGATAGATAGATCTCTTATTGGTGCAATCCAATTCCTACAATGAACATGCTTTAGCCAACATACATCTCAAAATTTTGAATGGCTAGAAGATTGAGTTATGGTGTAGTCAAACTATAATATCCTCAAGGTGAACTATCGATGCACCTTAGGTCAAAGAATCAGACACACCACTACAACATCGAGCCAGTCATCGATGAGAAGATAGACTTTCTTATGACTGCTCGAGGTGGTCATACTCAGTGCCCTCATTCTCTAACGAGTATCTGTACTCTTGCTTTGGTATCTCTACACCATAGATTCAAGATACATCTATCCCAAGAAAGCGATCATATACCAACCTTCCAGATCGATCACCATCCTCGTGATGATCCTACAGTCGAAAGCAGTTTATGAGTTAATTATAAAAATTCATGTCTTAAATTTTTAACTCTTGAAAATATGAATTATCATTATCATTAACTCAAAGAATGTATCATAAACACTTTTAAATACATACTGTGATAGAAAATAATTTTTTTTATTAATTTATAGTTAAAATTATAAAATTATTCTTAGAAGTGTATTACAAGTGATAGCCAATCTGACTTCTAGAACATACATCTAACACTTGGATTGCAATCTCTGAGCAACAATTGGTATCAGCGTAGGTGCTCTGTTATTGATTATTGACCTAACCATCTAGAGTTAAAGATTTTGGTAATCCAAATGGATTCTTTATTTAATGAAGGTTATTCTATAGATAGACCTCCACTTTTTAATGATTTTAATTTTATATATTGAAAAGCTAGAATGAAAATCTTTATACAAGCACATGATTATAAGTTATGAAAAATTATAATAGATGGCTCACACACGACCAATGCATTGAAAGAGCATGATAAAGAAATGGCCTAACTTAATGCTAAGGCCATGAATATACTTTATTGCTCCTTAGAGTTAAATGTATTTAATGTAATTTCTTCATGTATTTCAGCAAAACAAGTTTGGAAGAAATTGAAAAAAACTTATTAGGGAGCAAATCAAAAAGAGGATTCAAGCTCCCAAGAAGAAAAGAAAGCTCACCCCAATATATACCTCATGGCTCATGACGATGGAAAGAAAAATAAAAAGAAGAAACAAAGGAAGAAGAAAGCTTCAATTTAGGTGGAGCAAAGCAAAGAAAAGAAAGATGAAAGAGAAGAGCAAAAAGTAGACTAATTATGCTTGATAGATAAAGAGAAAGAATGTATTATAAATTCTTGCCTCATGGCTCTCAATAATAAGGTAAACATAGAAAGTTTCTCTGAATTTATATTTGATGAATTATTTGTAGCCTTCAATGATTTAATGGATGAATTTAAAAAATTAAGGCTAAAAAATAAAGAACTTAAAAAGTATAATTTTCTTTTAGTTGATAAAAAGAATAAATTATTAAATTAAAAAAATATTTAAAAAAAATAAATTCTTTGGCTAAAAAAAGGATGTACTATTTAAATCTAAAAAATCTTTAGTTAAAAAAAAATATTAAGTTGAAAGAGAAATTTAAAAAATCAAAGCTTTACATTAAAAAAAAAGAAAAACTTCTAATATCTGAAAAATCTCTTTTGGAAAAAATGCTAAATTAACAAAAAAATTGAAACATTAAAGTCTATGTTTAATAAGTTTACAATCGAATCACAAAAGCTTCAAGCAATATTGAACAATCAAAAAGCTATTTTCAATAAAGCTGGAATTAGATATTACTCCTTAAGAAAATAAAAACTTGTTAAGAATATGTTTATAAAGCTTATTCTAAAAATCACTTTATAGTTTGTTTTAAATGCAATAAAGTTGGCCACAAAATTTTTGAATGTAATACTAAAGAAATTGGTCATACTTTGATTTAGCAAATATGGGTTCCAAAAAAAATCATAAGCTCTAACCTCAATGGACCCAAGATGGCTTGGGTACCAAAATCTAGTAAATAAGTTTGCAGGTACACCAAGGATCCAATGAAACTAAAGAAGCAAAATTCTTATTGATGGATGTCTTGGGAATAAAATTGGATGGATGATAACGTTTGACAAAATCTAAACTTTTTTCACATCATGCCATCCTTATTTGCTAAATATGTTTTGATTATTAATTAGCATAATTATAATGATCATTATTTGCTAAATATACTTTGTTTGATTGATTATGATGATTTTATCATTGCTTAAAGTGATCATACTCCATAAATTGAAAGTTTGATGTATTGATCAAAACTAATATATCATGTTGATTATTTATTTTAAGCTTATTATTCTATTCTAAATTCAGCATGCTTGTTCAATTATTTATATCATGTTATATTGATCTTCAAGTATCTAAGAAACCTAAATTGTTATGAGCTTGATTATATATGAAACTATTTGGGCGCTAAACTTAAAAATTGAACAAATTTTGATAATCCTCCATGAGATGCTTAAATGTTGAAATATCTCAAAAAATTGCAGTATCTAAGTACTTGAAAATAAAATATTCAATTATAAAAATTAAGTGCTTAATGTAGTCATCTACATTGCATCTTAGATTTACCTCTAAGAATTTAAAATTTTCTAGTTGAACCAAATTCCATAGAACCATTATCTAGATCCTCCTTGATTTGATCATACTTGATTTTCTTTATTTGATCTTATCCTATTTGATTATTGAAACTTTCCCAATTAATTAATTTTTAATTTTTTAAATTGATTTGAATATCTTTCTTGATTATTGATTTGATTGTCTTTTCTTATCTTAAAAGAAAATTTTTTGATGAACATTTATACTTTATTCTAATTGAATGACTTTGAAAATTAAATTTAAGAAATAGTTGTCTTGAATCTTTTGAAGTTGATATCAAGCAAGATATTTTAAGAAAATTATCGTTTATTATTAAAGCTAAACTTTTAAAGAGAACTTTAGTTTTAAATAATTGGGATCAAATAGCTCACCATTTGCCATGTATTTGATTGATTTATCTTTTAGTAAAAAAAAAATTTTATTTCAAATCTGATTTTGCATAGCTATATGCTTGATATGATATCATTTGAAATAAATTCAAAAATACATACCTTTTCTGAATCTATAATTGCTTGATATTTCTTAAGAAAAGAAAGAGATGATCCTTTTGAGGAATTATTAAAAGTTTCTTTATGATTTATCTTGATTGATTTGCTAATATCAACTCAAATTAATTTATTTAAATTAATTTATTTTTATCAATTCAAAACTAAATTCATTGATATCAAGCTAAATTTATAAATTAATCTTTAAATGGTATTGAACTATTAAGAAAATCATTATTTGGTCTAAATTTCAGTTTAATTGGTATTAAGAAGTTTCTTTCTAAGTAAATTTTCTCTCTTGGTATCATTAGTATCATTCTTGACTTGCATTTTATTGTATTATCTTCTAACAAGAGAATTTGATATAATATCTCAAATCTATTTTACATTGATATACTCTTGATATGATATCTCTTGAGATAAATTCAAAGAATCTCATATATTTTTCTGAATTTAATTGAGTAAATATTTTATTTGATTAATGCTTATTTCACTCAATTGATGCTTATACTTTTAAATTATATTTAATTTTAAAATGGCATTATTTGCTAAAGTAAAGAAAGAAAAATTATTAAAGAAGAAATGATTAATTATTTGAAAAGAGTTTTGAAATTGAAAATATCTTTTAAATTTAGAAAATCTGAATTTAGTAGTTAAATTCATATTTAATCTACTTTATTTGAAAGAAAAAGAGAAAGAAAAATTAAAAAATAAATTTATCCAGCATTAATTATGAAAAATAAGGGGAGTGATATTATCTAGTTTTGATTGAAAATTCTAATTAGCTTATATTAAGGTAAATGAATATTAATTTCATTATACTTTTGAGCCTTAATATGATGATTCCATTTGATCTATATGCTTTTGATTTGATTGTCAAATTATTTTTGAAAACTATTTAAAGTGAAAAGAAGTTTGAGACATATTCTTACTCTAAATAAATTAATTTTGATACATTCTTATAATTTTGAAGCTCATTAATAAATATAATACTGAATTTTTCATATGCCAAACTTTAAACTTGATTTGCATGATCATTTTTTGCAAATGATTAGAGTTAAATTGAATTTAAAAATATATTCTTACTCCAAGAAATAAATTTTTAAATTAAATTTTAAAATTTATTTAAAAATTTAAATTTGATCATAAATTTTTGATGTGCATTGCAAAATTTTTATGAATTATTTATTTTAAAATAATTTTTACTCAAAGCAATAAATTTGAAAATATGACTATCTATTTATTTGATTCTATTTATTTTACTTTGCTCGATACATTCTCGATACATACCTTTTTCAAACTTAATTGATTAAAATTTTTTAAGAAAAGAAAAGATTGAATATTAAAGTATATACTACGCTTGATTTCATGATTAAATCCTTTGAAAAGCTCTATTTCTCTTAAAGTTTAAAAGTGCATATTTAAAGATCTAAATAAAGATCATATTCATTCAAAAAGGGGGAGAGTATATAATATTTAAATTCAAGCTAATTTTTGAAATTAAAATAAATATTTGAAACTTATTTTGAGTCAAATGATAAATTTTCAAAAAGAGAGATGATTCATTTAAATTAATTTTATAAATTTAATACATCTCTCAATTCAATGCTTTGATGTTGATTTTGATGACTCATATAAATTAATTTTCTAAACTTGATACAATTCTTACTTTGATACATTCATATTATTGATTTTGATGATTATTTTTTATTTTTTTCCATGAGCTTTTTGATGTTGTCAAAAAGAAAGAGAAGTATGTTGAGTATATGCTTGAAGAATTGATGTTCAAAGTTTCTGATGTTTGTACCTTAATGCTCATCAAGTTGAACTAAAAAATGATCTTAATATGAGTATATAATATTTGTGGAAGTCTTTCATGAAGTATGCATTTATATTTGTATATATTATTACTTCATGATTTATACTAGTCAATTTATTAAAATATATTAAATTTTATTTTTATGCATATACTTAAAGTTTTTCCATCATCAAAAAGAAAGAGATTGTTGATCTCATGATTGATTTTGATGATTGTCAAACTTTGAGTGTTTGAATATTTAACCATATATTTTATGAGTAGATGTAGGTCTTTTTAGGTATTTAAATTGAAGAATTATTTCAAGAAAAGATCTACAAAAATTCATCAAACTAAGATTCTTAAAGAAGAAATTTTTCTTAAGCTTCCAAAGATCAGAAGAAAGAGAGCTCTTTAATCGAAACAAAGAAGATATAAAATAGAATTCATATAAAAATTAAATCTTCTTAATTGGAAGCAAAAATTTCTCAAAATAGCTTTAGAGTAATTTTCGAGATGTCTAGTGGACTAGCACATCCAAATGCAATTCTGATACGATTTCGAGAGATCTTGAGTTGAACTTGAGACGTCTCAATCTTAGGAGATAGAAACTTAGTTTCTGTGCTCTGAGACCGAGATGTCTTATAGGATTTTTGAGAGATCTCATGGTTCCGGCGAGATGTCTCGATTCAAAATTGAGAAGTCTCAAAATATGACAAAAGGTCTCGTGAAAAATTGAGAAGTCTCGTTTTGCACGGACATCCTTCAATGGATAGTTTTGCAACAGCTATTTTTTGACCCCAACAGCTATTTCAGAACTCACAACGGCTAGAACTCTCACTTCAACCATCTCTAAAGGTACTTAAAAGATGGAGAATCAATTGGAAAGCAAGGAAAAAGGATTTAAAGAGTGAATCTTTCATTTTCGATGAAGAACATTGAATATCTAAAGAAAAGAGAAAAGGAAGAAAAGTTATGCACAGATTTCAGCGACCATTCAAAGCAAGCTTCTCCAACATCTTCCACATCCTCTCAAGCATAATTTGAAGAAAAATCAAGTTTCAATCGAGCACATCATCGGCTTCCTCTGTAGAATTTTATAGAGCTTAAACTCTATTTTTTTTATATTGTGCTGAAACTTTACTTGTATTTTTAGTTCTTTTCAAGTTTTTTTAGGAGAAAGAAACTTGAAGATTAGGCCCGTTCAAGCCCAAAATTGGATATTATAGGTTTTGGTTGGTGAGCTCAAAAAATCAACTAAGTTGTTAGTGAACCCGAAAAACTAACGGTGTTAGATTTTAGTTGGTGCTCCTATAAAAGTCAACTAGGTTTGTTTGTAAGCCTAAAGAATAAACACACTATAATCAAGGATGGATTATAGTAAAAATCTCAAAAAAAGCTTAGAGAGTGGATGTAGGTGCGAGTTGCACCGAACCACTATAAATCGTGGTGTTTTTGTATTTGTGCTTTTCTCTTCAATTTCTTTACATTCTTTGCATGCTTTTAATTCTTGCTTCACTTTTATAATTTGATTTTACTATCTTAACTCCACTGCAATACTATTGCCCATATTCCATAATCACTAAAGATAGCATAAATTAAAGCATACCTTGTTTAGAAAGTAAATTTGTTAAATTTTTTAAAAATCTAATTCACCCCCCCTCTTAGGTTGCAATCTTTGGGCAACAAAACGTATTAAGAAATAAAGCAAGATTGGTAGCAAAGAGATATAACTAAGAAGAGAAAATTGATTTTGATGAAATCTTTACACCAATTGCTAGATTAGAAGCTATTAAACTCTTGCTTACTTATGCATATTTTATGAATTTTAAATTATTTCAAATGGATGTTAAAAGTGCTTTTCTAAATAGATATATTATTGAAGAAGTATATATAGAGCAATCACCTGATTTTGAAAATTATGCCTTTCTTAACCATGTTTTTAAATTAAATAAAATACTATATAGTTTAAAATAAGTACCTAGAGCATGATATGAAAGACTAAGTTTCTACTAAATAATGACTTTTCAGGAGAAAATATTAATACTACTCTTTTCATTAAAAGAAATCGTGATGATATGTTAGTAATATAAATAGGGTCTACTAATGAAATTTTATGTCAAGACTTTGCTAAGCTCATGTAGGAAAAGTTTGAGATGAGCATGATAAGTGAACTTACATTTTTTCTTATACTTCAAATCAAACAAACAAAGGAAGAAATCTCCATTAACCAAAGTAAATATATGAGAGCTACTAAAAAGATTTAGGATGGAGAGTTCTAAAATAATTGGCACCCCCTATAAGCCTTTCGTATAAGCTTGACAAGAATGAATAAGGTAAAAGTATTAATTTAAAACTTTATAGAGGCATGATTGGCTCATTATTATATCTTACTACTAGTAGACCGGATATCATGTGTAGTGTTTATTTATGTGCTAGATTTCAATTTGATCTTAAAAAATTAAATTTAAATGCTATTAAAAAATGTTAATAATATCTAAAAGAAACTCAAACTTTAGGATTATGGTTTTCTAAAAACTTATCAATTGACTTGATAGGATATTCAAATGCAGACTTTGTTGAATATAGATTTGATAGAAAAAGCACTAGTAGAACTTATCAATTTCTAGAAATAAATTTAATCTCATGGTTTAGCAAAAAGCAAAATTCGATGGCATTGTCTACGATTGAGGCCGAATACATTATAGTCAAAAGTTGCTGTACATAAATCTTATGGATTAAACAATAACTTAAGAACTTTGGCATCAAACTTAATAATATTCCTATAAGATGTAATAATATTAGTACTATAAATTTAACCAAGAATTTATACAATATTCAAGATCTAAACATATAGAAATTAGACATCATTTTATAAGAGAATATGTTCAAAATAATGATATGATGTTTGACTATGTTTGTACTGAAAAATAATTGCCTGATATATTTACTAAGGCTCTAAGTGAGAATAGATTTTTGTGAGATTAGGAGTGAAATAGAAATTTTTTATTCTTTAGCTTAAACATCTTCTTGATACCAAATTTTTCTTGTCCGAATTTCCTTGGATCAAAATTATAAGCTTGATTTTATCACCTTAAAAAGCTCAAAATTACTTATCCTTGTTGGCTATTTTTTGAATTCCAAACTTTCCCCTTTTTTCTAAATTTTTTTCTTGATTTTTACATAATTTTTAAATTTTTGACCAAATGGGACGACCTCAAAGTCAACCCATGAGCTGACCGTACGGCCAACCCAAGGATAATTTTCATCTTTTGGTTTGATTTATTAGGTCAACCTATTCTTTCTTTTCCCATAAATCCATTCCTCTCTTCTTCGAGTGAAAAAGGCCGACCTCCTTTCCTATTCACTATCCTTCCTCCATGCCGAACCTCCATTCCCACCATCAAGCTCTCTCCAATTGAAATCCATCAATTTTCTCCTCAATTTCCACTGATTTCCTTCCAAGAGAAACCATTCCTAACTTCATTCAGTTGGATTTAGGGCTAAGTCATTACTTTTGAGAAACCCTAGCAATCAAAATCCTTTCCTTCATCGTTCAACCTTCCTTCCTCAAAGTCTCTTCTTCCTCTTCAAAATCCTTTCTTCCCTTCTTCTCCACGTCTTTCTTGGCCGGGTCTTGCTCCCTATAGCTCTAACATGGCTCCCAGAATGAAGCTTCCATAAAGAAGAAAGTCTACCTATAGGATTGAAGAAGAAAGATGGAAAATATTTGCTTCGGTGCCTGCTCCATCTCCTTCACTAATAAGCCCCAGCAAGGTACCTCTCTCTACGAGAAAGATTGAAATCGAAAAAAACATTGATTTCTAATTTTTTGAAAGAGAAGGATTTATTTGTGGAACCAAGATTTAGAAACAAGGATGGGGTTTCTATTGTTTATTGAAAGAAACAACCTAAATTGATCTGGTTAGGGAGTTTTACCTAAACCTAGGTTATCAAAATTGAGTGGTTAGATCTCTCGTTAAAGTTGTAGAGATTGCTTTGGATCCAGTTCATTCAGGAGAGAATGTACATCTTCCTTGTGAAGGATATTTTAAGGTTGAACTTCCAAATGAAGAAGATGATTTTAGAGACATATTAATTAGGAAGTGGATATGTAGGAGATCTTAGTAAGTTGGATGCAAAGATTCTATTTGTTGACATGAGGCTCCTATATCATATGATCACTAAGTTATTTTCTCCTCGAGGAGGCAGGCATGACTTTCTTTCGGATAGAAATATTTATATGATGTACCATATTGTCAGTAAGATCCCCCTGAACCTCTCTGTTCTCATGATTGAGGCTATGCGTGAGATCCTAAATAGGTCTAAAGCTTATTTACTTTACGGTATGGCTCTTATACTAGTCTTTAAGAGGTTTGAAATTAGTTTTGAGGAAGAGGGTACTAGTCATCTCACTACAAGAATCTAGACTATTAGTGACGGCAAAATAACATCATTAATAATCTATCTACTATTGCTAATAGTGCTACCATCGCTAATACCATCGTAAAAGCCAATCTAAAAAAATTTTGTCACTAATTGTATCCATTAGTGATGGCAAATAACGCCGTCACTAATAAAATAATTAGCAATGACTTTAGAGACAGAATAATTTTATTTCTAATTAATTTTTAAATAAATATTTAAAAAAATTAAAAAATATTAGCAATGATAGATTTGTTGCTAATGCCGTTACTAATAAGTATTAGCGATCAATTATTCTATTACTAATGCCATCTCTAATTTTTTATAATTCTTAAATTAAATTAAAAAATTATTTGAAGAAGTATTAGTGATGGTATTTGGTGTGTATTGTCATCACTAATAGTTATTAGCAAAGATGACTGCCGTTGCTAATACCGATGGTAATAGTTAATTTAGTTTTTTTAAATTAATAATAATATTTTTTAAATTTATTTTAATTAATTATAATGAATTATGGTTCCTAATAACTATTATAATTAAAATTCAAAGATAATATAATAATTAAAAATTAAAAATTAATTATATTATATTAAAAATAAAAATTATATAATTTTTTACAAGCAATATCAAAAAAAATATAATATATCAAAAAAAAGATCTGATCCTCATCATTATCCACCTCTTTCTCCTCTTGCTCCTCTCCAACAGCTGGTAGATGAGAGCTGGATGTCCCAGCATTTTATAATAAAAAATAAAATAATATTAGTAAATTTTGATATGGAGGCGTATCTTTCAATACATTCTTTCGATTCTCAATTAGATTATTTCTATATATTTCATTTGATGATATGAAGCTATAGATATCTCCAGTCCATCGATTAAATAGTTAGATTAAATTTTTAGCCCCTAGATCCTCTTTTCGGACTCAAACCTAAATATATGAAGCTTTTAAAAAATAAAAACTTAAAATAATTAAAATAATTTAATAATATAGTTACCTGATATGATGGTTGGGATGACGAGTCCAACTGATCACGCAACTATGGGTCTCAGAGAAGCTCTATGATCGTATCATGGATGGCATCCAGAAGGCTATAAAATTGCTAGCTCAGAAGCCTTTACATGATCTTCTCCACATGCGCATCGCTCTAAGTCTGGGATGTCAAGGTCTATGAGAACGTCGAAAGATATCGAGGCGGTGGAGGGTTAAAGCTGTGGCCAAATCCTATGATTCGGCTCGTATTCACCTCTCCAGTAGCACTGAGCCATCCCTCAAGGTCAAGAAAGGACTGAGAAGATGGGTCATCGCTGTACCTCTTAGCAACATATGTCGCATAACTCATCTATATAGTTCAGAAATATGTTAGTTGTAATATAAAAATTAGATCTTTTAACAACTTAATTAGTAAATAAAGTTTGAAGTTCTTACCGCGATCTGTCATGACGTAGAATCTAAATAGTCACCAATCCTCCTAAACTGATGTATAGCCCACCATAACTATAGCTAGTCTGGTGGATGACTCAGCTGCCATGCCTACAATAAGTAAATAATAAAATTAAATTAATTAAAATATGCATATAAAAATTTTTATAATTTTAGTGAAGAGCTTTGATATTGATTTCTTACCAGCCTGTCGACCACAACATGTGTGCCGATCGAGCCGCTCGTATGCCTAATCGGATCTTGCTGGATGGCCCAATTTTCTCGAGCCCTCTACCGCCTACCACAATACTCCTTGCTACTCCACTGATCATAGAGGACCTGCCATATGTCCGCCCACTCCAATGATCCATGAAGGATCTCCAGTCTGATGGTGACTGGAATCGAAGTGCTGATGGCGGACTACCTGAGGCTATAGAGGCCATCTCGAAGCCTTTGTATGGCCACCTTCTTGAAGATCTGACAACCAACCTCCTCATCTTGAAAAGTCTCGAATTGATAGTACTCCTACAAAATAGAAGCAAGCATGTATTTATATGTAATTAATATACCAACATATCAAAAATTTAAAAATTAAACTAATTTTGACTTATCAAAAATATCCCTCAGACTGCATCATGTGCTCCAGACGGTCAGCTAAAAAACTCGTTCATCGACCTCGACATCAAGCATCGGATGATGCCGATAACCACACGAGATACTCTAGGTTCTCTAAACATGCTGCAAAATTAATTTTAAATCATAAATATTAACTCTAGAATTACTAAATTAGAAATATATTAATTGAAGTTGTAGTACTTATGAGCGGCTCTGAACATGAATGAGCTATCTATCCTCCGACCGAGCCAGAGGTGCCGCGAGCTAGGCAGGTCCTCGACCATGACTTTGTGTCTGTGAGCCGGTCGTTACTGCATGTGACTATGGGAATACTGATGACCCCTATCATTCGGTATGAGATGTGTAGAATCATACGAGCTGGTCGCATGATCCCTCTCTTCTCGAGAGCTCTGTCCTTGACTGGAACGGCTCTGACCTCTAAAAGACATTATGTATAATATTTAAAAATAAAAATAAAAATTAAAGCAAGCAGATGACCTAAAAATTGGTTCAACCAAAATATCTATCAAAATATAACAAGATAATCAAAATTTAACTCACATATAATAAAGATTATTAATTAGCATATGTAATATATCAGTAGAAAAATAATTCTCGTCCAACAATATATGATAATATGTTGGTTTGTTGATCTCCTAATTTAAGCATTGTCTGATTCTCATCTAGCAGTACATGATAATCTCAGTATATGAAAATATGAAGAAAGCTCAGATTTGCCACCGAAAAATAAAGCATTGTGCATTCCATTGCACCTTTAACCATAAGGTGGCTATAAGCGGTTATCTACGATATAATAGACCATCCAAGCTAGCTTGCCCTACATTGCAAGTTCTTCTACACCAAAGTATAGTGAGATGGCTGCAAGCAGTTGTCTGCGATGTAATAGACCATCTAATCTTGACCATATAACAACAAGAGCAGAATGCATCACCTCCATTTAGGCATATCTCGCACAGGCAGTCATCATAGCCTCTATCTCTGAGTCCCTAGACACCTCCTTGAGCTACAAATCAAAAATATAAATTTTATTAAAAAATAAAATAATAACTTAAAAATAAAACTCATGTGCTTGTGCAGTCTAATCATTTGGCAAGCTCCAAGTATACATGTGCGGGACGTGCATCTTAACCATGCCTGTTTGCAATGATGTCCTTTACTTCTGTGATTGTGCTTTTGAAAATGCTGCACTCTTAGGACAAGGATGGGCTCGTTGTCTTTATAAGAGATATATCAATAGAGAAATGCTTGATAGTGATACAATAGTTGTCCATTCATATAGATGTGGACTTTTGCCAAACTACAAGCATTGGTACCTACATAGAAAAATGTGGGAGATAATATGCATGGATGGAAAGCTCTACTTGTTTAATACATTTACTGATATGCAAGAGCTTAACGATGATAGGCTTGAGCATATGATTAGCGCATTTGGTGGATTTAATTTGGTTATTGATGGAAGCCCATATAATAATTTTTCAGATAGCAACCATCATAGTCGTGACGGACTATAAGGATTGCTATAGTTATGGCCTTGCTTAGCCTCTAGAGGATAGGCATGACTATAACCAAATATGCTAATAACTGATCAAATCCATCAAATATGCTAATCATTTGCTTGAGCCTATCACCGTTAAGCTCTTGCACATCAGTAAATGTATTAGATAAGTAGAGCCTTCAAAACTTTTGCAATTGTCTCCCATGTCTCGATCTCCATACAAGTATCAATGCTTGTAGTTTGACATAATTATACTCCTATATAAATGGACAACCCTCGATTTGAGCACTCTGCATGTCGAGATCGGAGCATGTAGGGCACATTTTGGATCCATGTTTGCAATACAGTCCGAACCTTTCCTCGGTTCGAGCACTCTGCATGTCAAGATCGAAGCGCACAAGACATGTCTCGGCTTCATATTTGTAGTCTAAATCTTTCCTCGGTTCGAGCGCTCTACATGCCAAGGTCAGAGCATGCAGGGCACATCTCGGACTCGTGCTTATAATGCAACCCGAACTTTCCTCAGTTTGAGCACTCTGTATGTCGAGATCGAAGCGCGCAGGGCACATCTTGACCTCATATTTGCAGTCCAAACCTTTCCTCGGTTTGAATGCTTTGCATGCCAAGACCTAAGCACGCAGGGCATATCTTGGGCTCCTATTTATAATGTAGTCCGAACCTTTCCTCGGTTCAAGTGCTCTGTATGTCGAGATCGAAGCCGCAGGGCACGTCTCGACCTCATGTTTATAGTCCAAATCTTTTCTTGGTTCGAGTGCTCTGCATGCCGTAACCTAAATTCCAAACAAATTAATACATAATTAAAATTTTTTAATATCTAATTAAGCTTAATCAATATAATTTTAAATAAAAAAAATTATAGTGATGGTATTAGCGATAGCTAATACCATCGCTAATACTCATAATAGAAGAAGGCTATCGTACAGAATTGAGGCACGGGCAGGCATGCAAGAATTAAGGCATGAGGAGGCACAGACGAGCAGAAACTGAGGCTCGGGGATGTGGTCATGAATGAGAGCTTAGAAAGGCAAAAGATGGTTGGAGGCTCGAGGAGGTGAGCCAGGTGCAACCGAGGGGAGACGACTAGAGGGAAGCCACCGGTAGGGGAGAGGGGGGTGGTGGGTGGGTTTCGAGGAGGTGAGAGGAGGTCGAGGGTTTGGGGAGGTAGGTTGGTACAATCGAAGGAAGCCACTGACTGGGAGAAGGGGGGGTGGCGGATGAACCGAAAGGCTGGGGATTCAGGGAGATAGGAGGCGGTCGAAGTTCGGGGAGGGAGCAGAAGGCGGTCGGAGGAGAGTGGGGGTGGTGGGGAACCGAATGATCGGGAAGAGGGAGGGTGGCGAGCTGGGGTTTCGGAGGCAGGAGGCTGGAAGCTTGCACCTTGGGGCTCGGGGAGGTGGGAGGCTGCCAGGGGCTCGAAGAGATGGGAGGCGGTCGGAGGCTCGGAGAGGCAGGTCAGGTACAATTAAGGATAGATGACCAAGGGGAGAGAAGGGTGGTAGGTGAACCGAAGGGCCAAGGATTTGGGGAGATAGGAGGCGGCCGGGAGAGAGAGGAGGTGGTGGGTGAATCGAAGGGCCAGGAGTTTGGAGAGGCAGGAGGTAGTCGGATGTTCGGAGAAGGAGGCAGGAGGTGGCCAGGGGGAGGAGGTGTGGGGGACCGAACAACGGAGAAGAGGAGGATAGCGGGCCGAAGTTTTAGGGAGGCAAAGATCGGGAGCTTGCATCCGGAGGCTCAGGAAGGTGGGCCGAGTGCAGTCGGGGGGAGACAGCTGGTGGCTCGAGGATGCAGAAGCCGGCCAGGGGCTCAAGAAGGCGGGCTAGATGCAGTCGAAGGGAGGCCACTGGTCGGAGGAGAGAGGAGGTGGCGGAGGGACTGAAGGATGGGGGAGAGGGTGGCGGTGGTTGGGGATTAAAATGGTGAAGGGCAGGGGGATGGTGGAAAAATAAGGATGGGGTGGCTGATGGGGCGGGAAAAAATGAGAGGATAGTAGACAATGCCATGAAAAAAAATGAGGATGCACGGTGAGGCAGGAAATAAGGATGAAAATATTATTAGCGATGGTAGATGCCGTTGCCATCACCGTCATCATCGCTAAAAATACTTTTTCATTGTTAATATTGAAAATATTATTACCGATGGCATCTGCCATTGGTAACAGCACTTCCATCACTAAGAATTATACTTTTAAAAAATTTATTAGTGACAAAATTTTTGCCATCTCTAAAGCCATCGCTAATATAAATTTTTTAATATTAAAATTTTTTTCTTCCTCCCAAGTCTTTTTTTAGATGATTAAAAATTAATATTTAATTTTATTAAATTTTTATACTTAATTAATTTATGGATCAAGTTCTAATTAATTTAAATTAGATTTAATTTAATTAAGCTTGACTTAATTTGAGGTAAATTAGTAAAACTTGGATTTAAAGTCTAATTGAATTAGGTTTGACACGATTTCAAATTAGATTCAAATCGGATTCGAATTGAATTCGAATTAAATCTAAATTAATTTTTTTATAATTAATTTAAATTATATTAAATTTAATTAGACTTGACTTAATTTGAATATAATTGGATTTTGCAATCTAATTAAGACTTGAATTCAAAGTTCAATTGAATTAGGTTAGACAAGATTTTGAATTGGATTCGAATCGAATTCCAATTGTATTTGGATCGAACCTAAATTAAAAATTATTTTCTTTAATTAATTATATTCATATTAAATTTAATTAGGATTAACTTAATGTCAAAGTAATTAGATTTTATTATTCATGTAGAATTTAAATTTTAAAATTTAATTGAATTAGGATTGACAGATTTTCTAATTGGATTCGAATCAGGTTCAAATTGGATTCGAATTGAACCCAAATATAAAATTACTTTCTTCTAATTGATTTAAATCAACTTTAATTTGGTTAATCTTGACTTAATTTAAGATCAATTAGATTTTATAATTCATGTAGGATTTGGATTCAAAGCCTAATTGAATTAGGTTTGACACGATTTCAAATCTAATTGAATTCAAATTGGGTTCAAATTAGATTTGAATCAAATTTAAATTAAAAATTATTTTTTTATAATTAATTTAAATTATATTAAATTAAATTAGACTTGACTTAATTTGAATATAATTAAATATTACAATCTAATTAAGATTTGGATTCAAAGTCCAATTGAATTAGGTTAGATAGGATTTTGAATTGGATTCGAATCAAATTCTAATTGCATTTGGATTGAACCTAAATTAAAAATTATTTTCTTCTAATTGATTATAATTAGATTAAATTTAATTAAGCTTGACTTAATATCAAAATAATTAAATTTTATTATCCATGTAGGACTTAGATTTTAAAGTCTAATTGAATTAGGAATGATAGGTTTTCTAATTAGATTCGAATCGAGTTCAACTGAATTTGAATTGAACCCAAATTTAAAATTACTTTCTCTTAATTAATTTAAATTAATTTTAATTTGATTAATCTTGACTTAATTTGAGATCAATTATATTTTATAATTCGTGTAGGGTTTGGATTCGAAGCCTAATTGAATTAGATTGATAGGATTTTGAATTAGATTCGAATCAAATTCGAATTGAATTCAAATCATATCCAAATTAAAAATTATTTTTTTAATTATTTAAATTAGCTAAAATTTAATTAGGCTTAATTTAATTTAAAATTAATTAGATTTTACTATCCAAGTAGGACTTAAATTAAAAGTCTAATTGAATTAGGATTGATAGGATTTTGAATTAGAATCAAATTTAATCTAAATTAAAAACTAATTTTATCTAATTAATTTAAATTAAATTTTAATTTAATTAATTTTTATTTAATTTAAGATTAATTAAATTTTATAATCTAAGTAGGACTTAGATTCAATGCTTAATTAAATTAGATTTGGTAGAATTTTGAATTAAATTTGAATCGAGTTTGGATTGGAGTTGAACTAATTGAGGATTATTAGCGATGGCAAATACACCATCGCTAATTTCATCATCAATAATATTTTAAATAATTTTTTTAAAAAATATTAGCTATGATAATTTTTATTGCTAATATCAAAAAACACCATCGATAATTTTTATTTTATATTTAAATATTATGTAAAAATTTAAAAATTTTAAATAATTTTAGTGGCATCTTGCATCATCGTTAATAATTATACTACCATCGCTAATAGCTTATTATTAGCAATGGCATTATTTTTATCGCTAATAATCTAAATTTATCATCACTAATATTTTTTATTTAAATATTTTAAAATAATTTTTATACTTTTACATACGATCATTGTCGTCTCTAATAATTCATTTGCCATCGCTAATATTATTAGTGATAATTTTTTTTATCAATTTTACAATGGCAAAAAGCCTTATTAGCGATGGATTCTTTTTGCCATCGTTAATATCTAATTTTCTTATAGTGTCTGTCTCACATCGATACCATTAACAGCCATACTCTACACCAGATAGATTTTACTAAAAGTGATGGTAGTTGGACTAAAGGGACAGAGGAGGATAAGGACAGAGCTGAAAGGAAGGGATCATCTTCACCACCTCGTGACCACAGAGCTTTACCAGACATTCAGTTTATATCAGATTACAAGATAGGTCCTTCAGAGTCTATCAAGAGAGATATTCCTGAGCCTCGATCTAGAAGCAAATTAGATCATACAATTATCAGATTGATAGATGATCAGCTTTAGATGATCTCTCAGTAGGTAGCCAACATATTACTAGCCAGTAGGGGCACCTCGAGCATTGTTCAGATGGAGAGCTTCCAGGTGGCTCCCTCATCTGATCAGTCCATGGTTCCATATATTTCTATAATTTTTCAAATATTCACAGCCATGACTATATGCTTTGAGGAGCTTGAGGGTGCTATTCTAAATTGACTGGCAGAGTTCCAAATCTGTAGAGATAGGTGTTGGCTTTAGAACATCTCCAGCTGAGAGAGGATGTTACTCCGATTTTAGATCTATTTATTAAGGCTGGTAGACTTCATGGTACTCCAGAGATAGGGAGTAAGACTTTGAGAGGAGAGATTAGAGAATCCAGTGAGGTCGTTGCTACTGAGATTACTTCTCTCATGCAAACCTTATCAAGAGCTATGGGGCAACTAGATTCCTTCAGAGTTATCCTTATATCCCAGTCTTCTTCTTCCCAAGTTATCAGGCCTTCTCATTCATCTGCTCATGCCAGTTCCTCTACTTGAGGTTGAGGCAGACATGGTCGGAGTCATGCTCGTGGTCTTGCTCCTGATACTCTGCACCACATCTCTAATTTTATTTCTGACACTAACTCTGGACCTGATCGATTCCACCTTTAGATTTTGATTAGTTTTATAGTTAACTTATGTATTTTGGTGCTTTATAGGTGATGTATTTTAGTTAAATATGCTTAAGGCTTTTTATTGTACTTTGGATATATAACTTTGGCTTATAAAAACTCCATGACTTTGGCTTATACTTGTATGAAAGCCCTATGACTCATGAATCATATCTTTTGTCATATCTTCCTGTATCGCTTATATTTGTGGCTTGTAATTATGGTATTCAATGCGATTTGTATATATTCTTTTCTATCATGATTGATGACTATCGAATATAAATAGCAAATTATTCCTATTAATAAGGGGAATAAGTTAAGGAGGAGTCTTTTCTTTTTAAGAAAATAATTTAAAAAAATAATTGATGATGTTAAAAAAGGAGAGTAGTATAGTATGTTGTATGTTGGTATAAGCAAAATTGTTCAAAATAATTGTTCAAAAATGTATAATTAATGTATTGCAATTTTTTTTAACTTCTTTTCTAAAAGGGCTAAGAGAGCTAATTAAAAATTTGCATCAATTGAATACTTTTGTATATCGCCTCGGTTCAAATTTGAAATCCTAAATGACACCTTTTTACTCCAATGTTTCATATATATCTTATTTTGCTTATATTCAAATATTTTATCATCATAAAAAAAAAAAGATTGTTGCCCCAAGAATTGATTTTGATGACTATAAAATATTTGAGGAGAGTATTAATGGTTTTTATGTTTGGAAGAAGATTAATTATGTATTTCTGATTATACAAGAATTTTTAAGTTTGATAAAAATATTTGAAGAAGGACAAAGTTATAATTTCATCAAGTTGGAGATCAAAATAATATTTTTTGGAAGCCTCAAGAACATTAGAGAAGAATTTTGAATCTTTAGAGGTATTTTGAAAAGTTTTGGAACTCAAAACTTGAAGAAAATTAGTTTGGACAAAAAGGATTGACCCCTTCTTAAACGAGTTGACTGGCATGCCATTTTCTAGCTGGCACGTCAAAAGAGGATGATCCATGGGTCAATCTCTATTGTCCTACAAGCCAAAAATAGAAACAGCCTTTTTCTATTTCTACCGTAGAGGCCGACCTATGGATTGACCTTTGTGATGGAAAAAGTCTATAACGGCTAGTTTTTTAGTCTATTTTTGAAATATTAAATGCCTCATAATTACTCTCTAGCATTCATTGAAGGTATAAAAGCATTCAAATAGAAGGAAAAATTAAGAGAACTCAAGAGAATATTCAACCCAAAATAAAATCTCACTTCCAAGCAAAGAAGCATTGATTTCGAGCTCAACTACCTCTTCAACACTCATTGAAGTCTCTATACATTCTAAGAGGGTTCTTAAAGGCTTCTTTCATTTAGTGTAAAGTGTATTTAATATTTTATTGTGCTCATTAAGAAGCTAAACTTGATTTGCATTGTAATTGTTCTTATATTCTATTTTTCTATTTTGGTTTAAGTTTTGGAGATTCCAAAACTTGAGAAGGTTGATCTGAATCTTGAATTAGAGTATATTGGGTTGGTTTATATCCAGAAAATAAGTATTCTAGCTTGGAATAGATATGGTCGAAAGGTTTTAATGTTATAATCATTGTATATGATTAGTGGATTAAAATTTTCAAGTAAGAGCTTGAGGAGTGGATGTAGGTGCAAGATTGGTACCGAACCACTATAAATTCTATTTGTTTATGGTGCCTTGATTTGCATTATTCTTGTGAGGATTTGTGGTGCTCCCAAATCTTAGGAGGCCACGGGAGGAGTCAGGGTATTGGCTTCGAAAATTTCAGGAGCTTGGTTGGAGCTGAAGGAAAATCCTGATTTCTCAAATCAGATTCGTTCAGATCTGATCGTATCAAGAGATATATTTCAAAAACTTTTTGCTTTGATCTGAATCAGATCTGAAATATTTTAGATCTAATTTTTATTATTCTAATAATTAAAATAAAATATAGATAAATTAAATTAGATTTAATTTATCTTAATGTAGGATAATCCTATTACCCATTGATGATCCTGTAAGCAGCAGAAGGTTCTGGATCTGGCCATGCAAGTACATGACCTCTACCGATATCCACTCAGGCTGGATTTGGAGATCCTCTTCTTTTCTATCATGTCCCTAAAAATTAGATCTAAGTCTGATTTGGAGAATCTTCAAAACAGCTTTCGAAGATCAGCAGTTGTCCTTTGTAGCAGCGCAGCCTTCTAGCTTTCTGTCGCCTTTCTCTTCCCTAAATTGCACTAACGAAGATCCCAAACTTCTTTAGGCGTGGAGAGGAGAGGGAGAAGATGAACTTGGTTTGAAGGAGAAAGAGAGAGGCAGCCTTAGGGCGAAGAGAATTGTTCTTTTTTTTTGAGTTGGGTGTAGGGTCTTATTTATAGACTATGCATGATCCAACTCCTCTTCATCCCAATCAATCACAATCCTTTGTGAAATCAGATCTAAATCTGATTGGTGAAAATAGAGTCCCTTGGATTCATCCTTAGATGGCACCTAAGACCAGTCAAAGTTGGTTCTTAGGAGGAGTCTAATCAGAATCCAATAAGGAGATGGAGTTTATCCAATAGGTCCTGGACGCCTCAAGCTTGGTGCACGCCATCAGAATCCAATAAGGAGATGGAGTTCCTATCCAATAGGGACTCCTGGACGCCTCAAGCTTGGGCGCACGCCACCCTTGGCGTGTGCCATCCTCCTTGCTAGTTTTTGGTAGAGGGATAAGCTCCACTAGCTCTCCAATAAGTGTGTGACACGTGGACAGAAGTCAAAGTATCAATGGTCAATATTTGACCAGTCAAAGGTCAACTTTTGACCAAAGTCAAAGGACGAGAAATGATAGATGACCAAAAATGGCAGGTATTGTCTTACAAAATAAGATAATCCTTTTCTGATCTGAATAGACTCCAGTCAAACCAAGTGAGGGCTTTGATCAAGCAAACCCTTTGGCTCAGTCAGGACAACTATTTATGATAGTAAAGGAGAACGTAGGTTCAATCGAGTCTAGCACGATTTCTGAACAAATTGAATCTCACAGATAATTGATGAATTATTTCATTGAGATCATCAGATCAATCTCTTTTTGTGTATCTCGTTAGGTTCAGTTCTGTATGAAATGAGATATATCATGATCTCTAATCATCGACATCATTGAAACTCCTTTCGAGGATCAAAACTCTTCTGATTCGAATAGCTTAGAATATGATCATCTAAATCATTCTAATTGCTCCCAATCACCATGACACCTAAAGTATATGGGTGGCAATCCATCAGAGCGAATGCAAACCTCTTGGTGCAGTTCTGTATGATTAATTCTTCTATCTTGAGCCTCGATCTAGATTCAGGGAAGGTGATCGTTAAACCCTGTGTCTGTCATATGACTTAATATTCGATCAATTCCGATATGAAAACTTAATGAAACTCCTTTCTATTATTTCATCTACCATGACCATGGGCTTTGACTTGATCTTATGATCATCATAGGGCTGCTCCTCTACACTGAGAATAGATCCATCTTGGCAATCCACTTCCTATATTGAACAGTATAAAATATACTCAGGATTCTGAATGGCTAGGAGATCGAGTTATGGTGTAGTTAAACTATAAACACCCTCAGGTAAACTACGATGCACCTCAGTAAAGAACTAGACCACACAATGCAGCATCGAGTAGTTTGACGGAAGTAGACTTCCAAATGACTACTCGAGGTGGTCACGCTCAGACTCTTTCTCAACGAGTATCTGTACTCTCGCCCAGTATCTTCACACTTAGACTCAAAACTTATCTACTAAGAAAAGCGATTCGTACACAACCTTCGGATCAATCATAACCTCATAATGATCCTATGGTCGGGAGCATTTTATGAGTTAAT
>QRFJ01002788.1:121539-169439 GCA_006176705.1 Cocos nucifera | reverse complement strand
GTTAAGATATATGTGCCCTAAAGCCAGAATTGGCTGACACTTGTTAATACACTTCTAGGGGTTCAAAATAATTTTGACATAATTAATGAAATGGGTTTTTCTATCACACAATGTGTATTAGTCTGTGCATACATCCTTGTTGAAGTTAATGGTAATGATAATTCAATTTTGTCAAGAGTTGAAAATTTAAGGACATGACATAATCATTTATTAACTCATAAATAGCTCCCACCATAGGATCATCAACCGAGGACTTTGGTGATTGATCCGGAAGGTTGGTGTACGATCGCTTCTCTTTAGTAGATGGTCTTTTGATTCTTACGTGTGGAGACACCAGCAGCGAAGTACAGGTACTCGTTAGAGAACGAGGGCACTGAGCGTGACCACCTCGAGTAGTCATTAGGGAGTCTACCTTTCTTCGTCAATGACTGACTCGATGCTGTAGTTAGTGTGTCTGGTTCTTTGACCTGAGATGCATCGGCAGTTCACCTTTGAGGTGTTTATAGTCTTTGGACTTACACCATTACTCGGTCTCCTAGCCATAATGGAACCCTGAGGTTATGTTGGGCTTAGCATGTTCATTGTAGGAAACTGGATTGCATCAAGATTGGGAATCTATCTTACCTCGGTGGTAGAGGAGTAGCCACTATGATGTCATGAGAATCAAGTCCAGAAATCCATGGCCATGTGAGTGAAATAATAGAAAGGAGTTTCATTTTAGATTTTCACATTGGACGCGAAACTCGAATGATTACATCATATGACAGGAGAACTAGGTTGAAGCCTCTTCTTCTTCGCCAAGTTCTCCACATCAAGAGCAGCAGACAATCAATTTCAGCAATCAAACAGTCTAATTTCTCTATGCTTTTTATTTTATTTGCTATTTTTGAATTTGTTATCATGAACTAAATTTTATTTTACTAAGGCTAAGGTGTAGCCACTCTTTTGATGCAATATTCAGTATGATTTATTTTTAAATTTTATTCATGAGGAGTATATAAATCTGATCTTAATGCTTTTAGATTACTGGCCATCTTCTAATTGATCTGATGAACATAGATGTTACGGACCAAGTACATCTATGTTAATGCTTCTTGATTATATACCTTGTATTATGAATCAAATTAGAATTCATATGCATGCGGGAATTTTAGTGCGCTTTGGACGCAGCGTATTTTAATTAGAGGGTTTCACAAAACCTAATGCATTAATATTTATTTAAATTACACCTGGACCAAAGGATAATTAATAAATATTAATAGTTTTGCTATGCCTGGACCAAAGGGATAGTGAATAAATTAGGAGACTCCACCGTCACATGAAATAAAATTAATCTAAAAATCTGAATATTGTATTGACTGAGTTGGTGAACCGATTGCCTTAGTAATCCATTGCTCTTGAATTTAAAACCCTAATAATTTACACTCTCTCTATTTAATTAAAAACTTTTAATTATTTTTTTTTATTTTCTTTAATTTCTTATTCTCATAAATCGATCTTCTAAATAAAGCATAGGAAAGAGCTTTTCAGTACTTATTTTTCCAATCCTCTAGGGACGATACTCTACTCATTCACTTTATTACTTGATCGACTGGTGCACTTGCCATAGCTATAAATTAGCACGCATCAAGTTTTTGGCACCGTTGTCGGGGATTGTGTCTAAAATAATATTAAAATTTTGATCCTAGCTTTACTTTAGAAATTTATTTTTAATTTTTATTATTAAAAAAAAAAATTTAGTGCATGACACGTACTGGACATAGTAACTTACTACCTTTAGATCCAGAAATTGAAAGAACCATTAGAAGACTACAACAAGAGAGAAACATGGCAGCTGAAGATCCTAACGACATCAATCTAGGAGTGGATATGGCGACTGAAGGACAGCATGAAGCTATTCGACCAGTACATCATCCATTAAATGATTACATCACACCATCTATAGCCGATGCAGCTTCGAGCATCAGGAGACCGCCTGTACGAGCAAACAACTTCGAAATAAAAGCCGACGATGATCCAGATGATTCAATCAACTGTCCAATTCAGTGGACACGTGCATGATGATCCGAATGCCCATATTTCTAATTTTCTTGAACTTTGTGATACTTTTAAAATTAATGGGGTGTCGGATGATGCTATTAGATTAAGGTTATTTCCTTTCTCTTTATGGGATAAAGCTAAAAATTGGCTTCATTCTCTTCCTGCAGGTTCTATCACAACTTGGGATGTTCTAGCCCAAAAATTCTTAGCCAAGTACTTTCCACCTTCCAAAACTGCTAAGATGCGCAACGATATCACTTCTTTTATGCAGATGGACATGGAGACACTATATGAGGCTTGGGAGCATTTCAAGGAACTGCTGAGGAGATGTCCACATCATCAACTACCCGTATGGCTTCAGGTACAAACTTTCTATAATGGTTTATCTCCTACTAATCGTTCTATGATTGATGCAGCAGCAGGAGGAACCATTAATCAAAAAATGGAGGAAGAAGCCTTCGATCTGATCGATGAGATGGCATCAAATAGCTATCAATGGCAGACAGAGCGCATGATGCCAAAAAGACTAGCAGCTGTGCAGGGAGTAGATTGCGTGCCAACTTTACTAGCTGAAATTGCAGCCCTTAGAGCCGAAGTCAACAACTTAAAGGGAACAGCTATGCATGTTCAGAGCATTACTTGTGACCTGTGTGGAGGAGGACACGATACGAGCAATTGCCAGACAGGTAATCCTTTTGCTAAAACAACTGATACAGCTAATTATATTGGTAATTTTTTCAGGCCGCAACAAAACAATCCCTACTCCAACACATACAATCAAGGGTGGAGGCAGCACCCAAATTTCTCATGGAGCAATCAAAATGCAGCACAACAGCCACCCCCGGGATTCCAAGTACCTGAAAAGAAGTCCAACATGGAAGAGCTGATGGTCAAATTTATGCAAAACCAAGAAGCAACTATAAAAAATTTGGAAGCCAAACTTAGGCAGGACCAAACAGCAGCAATTCGAAACTTGGAGATGCAAATAGGTCAAATGGCTAAGATAATCTCCGAGAGACCTCAAGGATCCTTGCCAAGCAATACGGAGACAAATCCAAGGGAGCAAGTCAATGCTATCACCCTAAGAAGTGGTACAAAGCTGGAGGAGCCTACATCAGAAGAAAGAGACTGAAGAGCCAACTACAAATAAGGAACCATCAACTCAAATTCGTCAGTCACCAAAACAACCAGCAGATGGATGGTCTCCAGGTATACGATTTGCTGATCCAAATGTGAAGCCCTACGTGCCGCCACTACCATTCCCAGAGAGACAAATACAGCATCCAGATAAGGAATTTTCTAACTTTTTCAAAATTTTAAAGAATTTACATATTAATATTCCTTTTGTAGATGCTATTACTCAAATGCCCAGGTATGCCAAGTTTCTCAAAGAAATCTTAACAAATAAGAAAAAGCTGAAGGAGCATGAGAGAATAAATTTGAATGAAGAATGCTCAGCAATACTTCAAAATAAATTACCACAGAAGTTAAAAGATCCAGGGAGTTTTACTATCCCCTGCATTATTGGTGATTGTAGTTTTGATAAAGTTTTATGTGATTTAGGAGCAAGCATTAATCTCATGCCTTTTTCTATTTTCAGGAAGCTGGGTCTAGGAGAACCAAAGCCTACCACTATTACTCTTCAATTAGCCGACAGATCCATTAAATATCCAAGAGGTATAGTGGAGGATGTCTTGGTAAAGGTAAACAAGTTTATTTTTCCTGTTGATTTTATTGTTCTTGATATGGAAGAAGATTATGATGTACCCCTTATTTTAGGGAGACCCTTTTTAGCTACTGGAGGAGCTTTAATAGATGTTCAACAAGAAAAATTAATTCTTAGAGTCCAAGATGAACAAGTTACTTTTAATATTTTCAAAGATACTAAACATCCTGATGATAATCAAACTTATTTTCTAATTGATATTATTGACAATCCATTATATGAGAATTCTGTAGAAAATAGGTTTGAGACTATAAAAGCGAGCAATGTCAAATTGAAAGAAGACTCGATCAAACATGAAAGTATTCCAATTGAAGTGGCACCGGATTGATCCACTTTAGAACTCAAAGAAAGTCAAGCTGAAGACTATAAATCAGAACTACTAGATAGGTTGTTTCTTTTCTTTTTAGTTTTGATCATTTTTCTTTTCTTTTATTTTTCAGTAATTTGTTGTTGCTCTTTTACTGCTCTGGTGTGTATTTTCAATTTTGCAGAAAAATCAATGAGAACTCAAGCAAAATTTCAAAGCTCCAAAGAACCAGACTGAACAAAATTAGGTGTATTCCTTCCTATCCTTTATTACATCCTTTATTTTTCTTTCTCTTTTAAGACAATGTAGAATAATTATATAAAAAAAAAAAATCATGTGTCAAGAAGAAAATCTTGAGCAAGATAAACTGGATAAGTGATAAAAGATAGAATTATTTGCTAATGAATGTAATGAGTTAAAGAAGTAGATTAGTTGGTCAACTTTTAGCAGCCTACTTAGGTCATTAAAAGATTATTAGCACTTTTTATTGCACATGCACACTAACAAGGCAAAGTAGGTATTGATTATAAGGCCAACTGAGGATTCAATTATCACTGAAAATTGGTAATTAATATACATTCTAATCAAAAGAAACTTGAATTTAAGGAAAGAGCTACCTGCCTATAAATAAAGTGCAAAAGATAGAGTATATGTGGATTGCCCAAAGCCTAGTAACTGGGATCTCTGCACCTAGGTCAAGTGTGAAAATTCACGTAAAATGGTGAAGGAAAGGCCAGGATGCTCAGCACAGTAAAAAAAAAAAAAAAAAGAAAAAGAAAAGAAAAGGCAGTGTGAAAGCTACCTTAATTCATGAGTATAAAATTGAGAATGTATAGAAAATTGACCAAAATAGGTGATAAGAGAGGATACTTTTGTTCTTTTAATTTAATACTGAAATGCTAAAGTTAGTCATCACGAACACAAGTGCTATAGATCTTTGATGTACTCTAAGAAAGTTTTTAATTGTATTGACTGAAAAATTTGCTTCTGAAGCTCAATGCTTAGTTAGCAGTATTTTCTAAACTTTTTGACCTTTAATCCTAGATTTTATCTTTGTGATGGATAATCTTATTGAAATATGGTATTAAATAAAATATTGCTAAGGGACTAGCAATGACTAAGTTGGGGGGTGTGATAAGTGGTAAAAATATACTAATAAAAGTATTAAATTATAAAATAAATTAATCTATTTTATTAGAAATTGATATTTTTATTAATCTTATGTAGGAAAGAAGGCCACCAATGTGAAGATCTTATTTTTCTGGTTCTGATGAAAAAAATTTCAGGCAAAACGGACTTCAAACGAGCCCAGAATTGAATTTCAAAAAAAAAAAAAAATCGCCGACGCAACGCTGACGTCAGGATGACGTCAGCATTTTTCGCGGTGCACGGTGGACCATCTGAAGGGTATTTTGGAAAATTTCACAGCAAGAGGCACGCTCTGATTGGCTGAAGAATGCGGCGGTCCATGCAACACCGGGCTCGCGCATGGTCCACGGAGGGCAATTTGGGAATTCTGGCTGATCCAACGGGCGGTTTTCACTGAAGCTTGATCGGACGGACGAGAACGAAGGCGCTGATGGATGGCATCCGCAGCTCCCGATCGAGATCCAACGGCTGAGATTCATCCCGACGTTAAACTAATAGATCTGAAGGCTTCTTTCAATGCGATCGGACGGCCCAGATTTGATCCAACGGTTGATCCAACGGCTGGCATTAAATCCGACTTGATCTGGGTTATTTTAAGGGGTTTTTGAGTGGTTTTTGGACCGTTTGATCAACATCTAATGGGCAGAATTATCCAGATCCTAATTTGAGTTATTTTGAGAGTCTAAAACCTAATTTTTGATGGATTTTGGGGGGAAATCAAACTCTTATTCTATAAAAAACCCAGTGTTGTCGTGAAAAAAAAGAGGAATCAGAGAGAGACGCGAGAGAGATAAAGAGAGAGAGAAAGAGAGAGAGAGAGAGAGGGTAAAAGAGAGAGAGAGAGAAAGAAAGAGGAGAGAGGTAGAAAAAAAAAAGTTATTTGTGAGAAAATCAAAAAGGGTTTTTGATTTTTCTTCGATGATTAAGACATCGATCAAGGAGCCTCTTCTTCTTCGCCAAATTCTCCACATCAAGAGCAGCAGACAATCAATTTCAGTAATCAAACAGTCTAATTTCTCTATGCTTTTTATTTTATTTGCTATTTTTGAACTTGTTATCATGAACTAAATTTTCTTTTACTAAGGCTAAGGTGTAGCCACTCTTTTGATGCAATATTCAGTATGACTTATTTTTAAATTTTATTCATGAGGAGTATATAAATCTGATCTTAATGCTTTTAGATTACTGGCCATCTTCTAATTGATCTGATGAACATAGATGTTACGGACCAAGTACATCTATGTTAATGCTTCTTGATTATATACCTTGTATTATGAATCAAATTAGAATTCATATGCATGCGGAATTTTAGTGCGCTTTGGACGCAGCGTATTTTAATTAGAGGGTTTCACAAAACCTAATGCATTAATATTTATTTAAATTACACCTGGACCAAAGGATAATTAATAAATATTAATAGTTTTGCTATGCCTGGACCAAAGGGATAGTGAATAAATTAGGAGACTCCACCGTCACATGAAATAAAATTAATCTAAAAACTTAAATATTGTATTGACTGAGTTGGTGAACCGATTGCCTTAGTATTCCATTGCTCTTGAGTTTAAAATCCTAATAATTTATACTCTCTCTATTTAATTAAAAACTTTTAATTATTTTTTTTATTTTCTTTAATTTCTTATTCTCATAAATCGATCTTCTAAATAAAGTATAGGAAAGAGCTTTTCAGTACTTATTTTCCAATCCTCTAGGGACGATACTCTACTCATTCATTTTATTACTTGATCAACTGGTGCACTTGCCATTGCTATAAATTAGCACGCATCACTTATCTCCAAATATCAAATCTGGATCTGATCTTGAAGGTCTTCAAACAACTTTTGAAGATTCGATGTCGTCTCTTGTAGTAGTGTTGCCTTCTTCCATTCTTATCGCCTTTCTCTTGCCTGGATAGCACCAAACTGAAGCCCAAAGCCCCTTGGGCATGGAGAGGAGAGAGAGGATCAGAGGTAGGCATGGAGGAGAGAGAGAGAGATGGCTATGTGATGTGGGCAAGGGGAGAACCTCTCAAAACCTAGGCGTAGATAGGGTTTATATAGACCCTGCTGTGCCATGCAGAGCCATATCATCCCGGCCAATCACGTCTCTTCGTGCAATGAGAACTAAATCTGATTAGTAAAATAACATCACCTAATCCAACAGATGAGAGCCCCTCTCCAACATTCTTAGGTGGTGCCAAGACTGGTCAAAGCAGAGTCTTTGGCGCCACCTAGTTTGATTCCAAGAAGCAACCTGGAGTCCCATCTATATGGGACTCTAGGCATCACCATTCTTAGGCGCACGCCTCCCTAGGCATATGCCCCATCCTTTCCTCTTTCTAGTAGGGGGACAAGCATCTATCTGCGCTCCTATGGGTGCATGATATATGGGCAGATGTCCAAGGGTAAAAGGTCAACATTTGACCAAAGTCAAAAGACAAGAATTAGCAGGTGATGGAAAATAGTAGGTGTTGTCTCAAATTTATCTCATAAATTAGGACAATCCTTTTCTAACCTGGACAAGCTCCAGTCAGACCATGTAAAGGTACCTGAGTGAGTCCAAACATATTTGGCTCAATCAAGACAACATTTAATAATTGTTGAAGAAGAACTTTAGGCTCAATCGTGTGCTAGCACGATTTTCTTGAACCTAATTGAATCTAATTTAAATCAATTAAACTAAATTAGTCTAATTGATGATATCTAGATCCAAATTCTTGTTTGTATGACTCAATTAGATTTAGTTCTGTATGGTAATGAGATATATCATGATCTCTATCATCAACATCATTGAAACACCTTCCAATGGATCAGAACTTTTTTAATTCAAACAACTAGAAGATCGATCATCCAAATTATTCTAATTGCTCCTAAAATCCATCAGTGACAACTAGTAGTATATGGTGGCAACACATAAGAACTAAAAATGAATCTCTCGATGTAGTTACATGTGTGATTAAGTTCTTCTATCTTGAGCGTCGATCGATTTAGGGTTAAGGTGAACACATCAAACCCTAATTTTCATCATATGATTTAATCATTCGATTCAAGTTCGATGTGAAAATCTTAATAGAAACTCTTTCTATCATTTCACTCTGCCATAGCCATGGACTTATGGATTTGATTCTCATGATCATCATAGGGCTGCTCCTCATCTATCGAGGTAGATAGATTCTTTCTTGGTGCAATCCAATTCTTCTAATGAACATGCTATAACCAACATACACCTTAGAATTTTGGATGGCTAGAAAATCGAGTCATCGTATAGTCAAACTATAACAACCTCAAGGTGAACTGCTGATGCACCTTAAATCAGTGAACCAGACACATCACTGAAGCTTCGAGCTAGTCATCGACGAGAAGATAGACTTCCTAATGACTGCTCAAGGTGGTCATGCTCAGTGCCCTCATTCTCTAATGAGTATCTATACTCTCGCTCTGGTGTCTCTACACCGTAGACTTAAGACTCGTCTACTATAAAGAGGCGATTGTACACTAATCTTCTAGATCAATCACCATCCTTCATGATGATCCTATGGTCAGGAGCATTTTATGAGTTAATAATGAAAATTTGTGTCTTAAATTTTCAACTCTTGAAAATAAGAATTATCATTACCATAAACTCAAGGGATGTATCACAGACACTAAATACACATTATGATAGAAAATAATTCATTTTATTATTTATAATCAAAATTATAATTTTGCCCTTAGAAGTGTATAATAAGTGTCAGCCAATTCTGGCTTCTAAGGCACACATATCTAACAGTCGGTTGCTAACAAAGTGAGCCGCAGACTAGTGGCATATTTGTTCGAAGAAAAAGATGGTCCCAGGCTTAAGTGTTGAGTACCAATTTCTGATGGCTCCCTTGATGGTGGACAAAAAAACCTGGCATAGAATGGCATCTAGTGCACCATGGAGCAGCATCATTATTCAAAAGGTCTTCAGGTGGTCGACCAGATTGGTGGTTTCATCGTAACTCTCAAACTGTGGAAGCTTGAAGTTTAGTAGGATTGGTTCCTGCATAATCTTCTGAGAAAAAGGAGGATCAGTGCAAATATCGTTACCATATGAGGAGGGAGCATAACGGAGTTCTTCGATTTGTCGACTCATTTTCTAGAGCCTTTGATCCAGGAGATCTTCACGATCGTTAATCTCTAAGGTTTTCTTATGGAATGGGACCAAAACTTCCTCCGAGGTTGAGTCATGGTCAAAGCAAGAGCTCTCCACCCTCTGCTTCCCCTTTTTGGATGTCACGATCGGCTAGCCCAAGTCGATCATCCACAGATTGGATCATGGGACTCCGAAGAAGCCTACTCCAATTGAATTGATGTCAGAGCCTGTCGATGCATGGCCTACACCACCTCCGTGAGCCCGTGAACCTGCTGGACCAGTAGGTTGAACTGCTCCATGTTCACCATGGCTGCAGGTGGAGCTTGAGTTGCCAAAGCTGAAGCAAGAGCAGATAGATCTGAATGGGATCTGATTGTAGAGGCCGTTGATCATTGGATTGAAGTTTTTTTGAGAGGCATTTTTTTGCAGAAAGAACTCTAGAGTGGAAGAAGAGAGATCACTGCTGAGCACTCCTTTAAGAATAAGGGATCCTCAGGAACAGAGTGCCCCTCCTTCTAGTGCCAATCCTATTGGTGCAAAATATGGTTATCGTCAGAGAAGATGAGGTCACCGTCGGTGACCTGCAAAACAAATCTCATTCAAAGCCTGAGGTGGTGGCTCCGACAAGACCCTCTAACGGTCAAGTTAGCTTTTTTGGCCAACAAAAATGGAGTGCTCAGTCAAGAAAGTTGCAGAGTTTCTGACAGAGAGAAGAGAGCCTAGAGAAAATGTATCTAGAGGATCCCTTTTATAGATGGAGCCTGTAACAAACTGATAGTGACAGCCGTAACTATCGGGTAGTAGGCTGCTCGGGGCCACATGGAGTTTGTTATGGAAGATAGTGTTTGTTATTATGAGATGCCAGTCTGTTTAAGATTTGATAGTCAAAGTTTGGAGGGATGGGCATCGGTTGATAATGTCCTTCGAGTTGTATCAATTCTAGAGGAGTTCGGACTCCTCTAAGATAGTCCGAGTATGGGTTGGTTCATGCCGTGTACAAGATCAGACTAGTGCAGAGACCTTTTTGGATGACTGCGGGGAGTTTGACCACTGGAGAAGTCCAAAAGGAGTTTGGCCACTAGAGGAGTTTGACCATTGGAGGAGTTCGAAAGAAGTTTGGCTGTGAGAGGAGTCCAAGAGGAGTTCAGCCACTGGAGGAGTCCGAGAGGAGTTTGACTATAAGAGGAGTCCGGGAGGAGTTCGATTGCTGGAGGAGTTCGATTGTGGAAGGAGTTCGACTGCAGGAGGAGTTCAGAAGGAGTTCGATTGCTGGAGGAGTCGGAAGGAGTTCAGCTATGGAAGGAGTCCGGAAGGAATTCGACTGTTGGAGGGAGAACTTTTGATCGAAGCTCTCTCATGATTAATGGTTACATTAGGCTAAGCATCAAACTAGACTTCGATGGGAGCGAGATTGATCCCCAACAGCATTCAAGTCGAGTAGCTTTCAATTAAAAATCAGTCTGTTATATCTGCCAAACTTACCTTAGATACCAAATTATCAAACCAAAACTAATCATGTTAGCTTACAATCTAGATTCTAACCACTGATCCTAATTAGGTCTTGACTTGATCGATTACACATGTGAATCGATCTTCACCTAGACTTAATCCTATTAGGTTGGTCAATTTAAGCACTCTTGATCCTATCTAACCAACTCTTGATTCAATTTGATCAACAACTAGACCTAATTGAGCTACCCAAGTCTGAACCCAATTTTATGAAAATATTTTAGATTTGAAAATTCTCAATTTTAGACCTAGTTAGTTTCATAATCTTAATTCTTAATTAAGTTTAGATTCATGAACAAAACATATATCAAAATCCTAGGGTTTCAGGATCTAGAATTTTGTAGAAAAATAAATTCTGATTTCTGATTAAGGACGAATTTGTAGCGCCCCTACACGTCATAAGAACACCCCATCGAATAGGAGGAGAGGATCTTTAAACCCTATTTTATTCTTATGATCGGATGGCCAAGGAGAATGCCTTAATCAGAAATATATTTTATACTACAAAAATAGTTAGATCTAAATCTTATATCGCATATACAATTAATGATCTAACCAATACATGCTTTGCATACATCTCATGTATCATAACTCAATCAACCATGCATGCTTTCAGATTTGAAATATCACATATTAAATCTAAAAAATAAAATTTTAAATTTGATTACATCAAAAATAAAATTATTCTAGACATTTTATAGAACTATTCTATGACTAGTTTAAGCATGCATCTTTCATATCTCATATGAATAAATTAAAAATTAAAAACTATATTTTTTATTTTTTAGATCTGATTATAATAATTATAATATTAAAAAAATAAAAATAAAATAGATCTATAATTATATTTAATCAAATTAATAATATGATTATACTAGACTACACATAAAACTATTCTATTCCTAGTCTAGTCATGCATCTCATACATTATAGATCTAAATGATTTAATTTTTAATTTTTTAATTTTAGATCTGATCACATATGATGTAGCATCTAAAACCTTTTAATATCAAATCATAAATAAAAATAAAATCAGATCTAAAATAGATCTGAAGAATTGCTAACCTAGCTCTGATACCAATTGAAGAAAAAATCTATTTTTCCGGCATAGGATCGTTCAAATCTGATTGCATCTAAAGAAATATTTCAAAAATTTATTCCTAAAATTCTAATCAAATCTAAGACATCTTGGATCTGATCATAGTGATCTAATATTAAAAATTAAAAATTAAATTAAATTAAATTAAATTTTAAGTACCTGATTGGGTAATCTAATTATCCTGTGATGATCTTGTTAATTCCTAAGGTTCTTGAAGGAGCCACGCATGCGCCTAGCCTCTACCAGTATCCACTTGGGTAGGATCTGAACATCTTCTTCTCATGAATTTTTTTTCTAAAGATCAGATCTAGATCTGATCTGAAGAACCTTCAAAACTATTTTTGAAAGCAGCCCATCCGTCTCATGAATATTGTCGCATAGATGCTGAAATCTTCACAAACTTTATTGGATCTTCTTCTTAGATTTATTTCCAACCTTTGGCATGTAGAAGAAGGGGAGAGAGAGGATTAGAGGGGGCATAGAAGATGGAAGGGGTGGCAGAAAATGGATGTGGCAATCAGAATTCTATGAAGGCTTATGCGCAGGGTTTTTTTTTATATTAGTCCCTTGCACCATCTAGACTCCTAAGTGATCAAGCAACTTATTTTCTTGATTACTTAGGACTCCTATCTAATAGCCCATGTCCCCAACCTGGTATTTATTAGGTTTGGTCACCCAAAACTCTTCCCAAGGTAGCATGAAGAAAGGATAAGGAGTCCATGGTGCATGGGACTCCTCCCTTCAAGAGTTTGATCCAAATCAAACTCTATCAAAACCCAATCAAACCATCACCATAAATCACAAAATTTGTCACACCCATAGCATGTCTCAAGCCCTATCACATATCCAAAAATTAGAGTAAACTAATTTTTAGAGAATTTTCTAGAAGCCTCTGATCAGGTGACCCTCAACTCTCTTAAATAGGTCAACTTTTGACCCTAGTCTAATTGCACTAGGAATGGATTTAATTTTCATAATTAAGCTAACCTGGACTTATTCTAGTCATATGAAAAAAAATTCATTTAGGATATAGAAATGAGTTAAATAAAATTTGACTCAGTTGCAATGAATCAGAAAGATTATAGAAGGAGAAAGTCAGGCTCAATCATGTGCTAGCATGATTTCCTTGAATCTGATTGGATCTAATCCAAATCAATCAAACTAGATTGGCTCAATTGATGACATCTAAATCCAAACTCTTATTTGTGTGACCCAGTTAGATTCAGTTTCGTATGGTAATGAGATATATCGCGATCTCCATCATCGACATTATCGAAACTCCTTTCAATGGATTAGAATTTTTTTGATTCATACAATTAGAATGATCGATCATCAAAATCATTCTAATTGCTTCCAAAATCCATAAGTGACACCTAGCAATATATGGTGGTGACCCATCAGAGCTGAAAGTGAACCTCTCGATGCAGCTACCTATATGATTGTGTTCTTCTATCTTGAGCCCCGACAGGATTAGGGTTGAGGTGAACTCATCAAATCCAATATCCGTCATATGAATTAATCATTCGATTCAAGTCCAATGTGAAATACTAATAGAAACTCTTTCTATCATCTTCACTCTACCATGTCCATGGGCTTATGGACTTGATTCTCATGATCATCATAGGACTACTCTTCTACCGAGGTAGATAGATCCTCTATTGGTACAGTCTAATTTCTACAATAAACGTGCTATAGCCAACATACACCTTAAGATTTTGAATGGCTAGGAGACTGAGTTATGGTATAGTCAAACTATAATACTCTCAAGATGAATTGCCTGATGCACCTTAGGTCAAAGAATCAGACACACCACTACAGCATCAAGCCAGTCATCGATGAGTAGGTAGACTTTCTTATGACTGCTCGAGGTGGTCACGCTCAGTGCCCTCATTCTCTAACCAGTACCTGTACTCTCATTTTGGTGTCTTTACAATATAGACTCAAGACTCATCTATCCTAAGGAAGAGATCATATATCAATCTTTCAGATCGATCACCATCCTCATGATGATCCTATGGTTAGGAGCAGTTTATGAGTTAACTATGAAAATTCATGTCTTAAATTTTTAACTCTTAAAAATATAAATTGTCATTACCATTAAGTCAAAGGATGTATCATAGATACTTTAAAAACACACTATGATAAAAAATAATCCTTTTATTAATTTATAGTTAAAATCATAAAATTATCCTTAGAAGTGTATTACAAGTGTTAGCCAATCTGGCTTCTAGGGTACACATCTAACAATAGCGAAACAATCCCTACTCCAACACATATAATCAAGGGTGGAGGCAACATCCAAACTTTTCATGGAGCAATCAAAATGCAGCACAATAGCCACCCCCAGGATTTCAAGCACCCAAAAAGAAGCCCAATATAGAAGAGCTGATGGTCAAATTCATGCAAAATCAAGAAGCGACCATACGAGATTTGAAAGCCAAGCTTAGGCAGGACCTAGCAGTAGCTATTCGAAACTTAAAGATACAAGTTGGTCAAACGGCCAAGATAATCTTTGAGAGACCTTAGGGATCCTTGCCGAGCAACACGGAGACCAATCCAAGAGAGCAAGTTAATGCTATCACATTGAGAAGTAGTAAAGAGCTGAAGGAGCCACATCATAAGCAAAAGACTGAAGAAGAAACTACAAATAAGGAACCATCAACTAAAACTCGTTAGTCACCGAAACAACCAGCAGATGGATGGTCTCTAGGTATAAAGTTTGCTAATCCAAACCTAAAGCCCTATGTGCCACCACTACCATTCCCTGAGAGACAAATATAGCATCCAGATAAGAAATTTTCTAACTTTTTTACTATTTTAAAGAATTTACATATTAATATTCTTTTTGTAGATGCTATCACTCAGATGTCCAGGTATGCTAAGTTTCTTAAAAAAATTTTATCCAATAAGAAGAAGCTGAAGGAGCATGAGAGAATAAATTTGAATAAAGAGTGCTCAGTAATACTTCAAAAAATATTACCACAGAAGCTAAAAAATTTAAGAAGTTTCACTATTCCTTGTAATATTGGTAATTATAGTTTTGACAAAGTTTTATGTGATTTAGGAGCAAGTATTAATCTCACGTCTTTTCCTATTTTTAGAAAGTTGGGTCTAGAAAAGTCGAAGCCTACCACTATCTCTCTTCAGTTAGCCAACATGAGAGGTATAGTGGAGGATGTCTTGGTAAAGATAAACAAGTTTATTTTACCTATTGATTTTTTATTCTAGATATGGAAGAAGATATTAATATACTCGTTATCTTAAGAAGACCCTTTTTAGCTCCTGGAGCAGCTTTAATAGATGTTCAATAAGAAAAATTAATTCTTAAAGTCCAAGATGAATATGTTATCTTTAATGTTTTCAAATATATTAAACATTCTAAAGAAAATCAAAGTTGTTTTCGAATTGATATTATTGATAAATCAATACATGAGTATTCTTTAGAAAGTAGGTTTGAGGGCCCTATTGAAACCTACATTATCCAATCACAAAAGGGTGTAACTAAAAATATAAGTATTCTGATTGAAGTAGCACCGGATTAATCCAACCTAGAGCCTCAAGAAAGTCAAGCTGAAGACTATAAATCAGAACTACTAGATAGGTTGTTTCTTTTTCTTTTAGTTTTGATCCTTTTTTTAATTTTTTCATAGTTTCTTGTTGCTCTTTTATTTACTTTGGTGTGTGTTTTTAATTTTGTAGAAAAAAATTAATGAGAGCTCAAGCCAAATTTCAAAGCTTGAAAGAATCAGTCTGGATCGATAGTATAGGTATATTCTTTCCTATCTCTTATTGCACCTTTATTTTTTCTTTCTCCATTGAGATAATGTAGAATAAGTTATGGGATAGAAAATTTTTAAAAAAAATTAAAATTTTTAAAAATTAAATTTAAAAAGTTAATCATGTGTCAAGAAAGAAAATCTTGAGCAAGATAGACTAGAAAAAGTAATAAAAGTTAGAAGTATTTGCTAATAAATATAGTGAGTTAAAGAAGTAGATTAATTGGTCAGACTTTTAGCAACCTACTTAGGTCACCTAAAGACTATTAGCATTCCTAATTGCACATAAACACTAACAATGCAAAGTAGGTATTGATTATAAGGCCAACTGAGGATTTAATTATCACTAAAAATTTATACTTAATATACATTCCAATCAAGGAAACATGAATTTAAGGAAAGAGCTACCTATCTAAAATAAAAGTGAAAAAAGCAAAGTATATGTGGATTGCCCAAAGCTTAGTAACTAGGTCTCTGCACCTAGGTCAAGTATGGAGGTTCACATCAAACGGTGGAGAGGATCAGGATGCTCAACAAAAAAAAAAGATAAAAAAGGGAAAAAAAAAGTGGCAGTGTGAAAGCTACCTTAATTCATGAGCTTAACTTGGGAGTGTATAAAAAATTAACCAAAATAGGTGATAAGAGAAGATTCTTTTATCATTTAAATTAACACCGAAATGCTAAGTTAGTTTTCAGAAACATAAGTGCTATAGATTTTCAGATGTACTCTAAGAAAGTTTCTAATTATACTAACTACAAAACTTGCTTTTGAAACTTAACACTTAGTTAGTGGTATTTTCTAAACATTTTGATCTTTAATCCTAGCTCTATTTTTGTGAAGGAAGATCTTATTGAAACATGGTATTAAATAAAGTATTGCTAAGGGACTAACAATGACTAAGTTGGAGGGTATGATAAGTCGTATAAATAAAATAATAAAAATATTAAATTATAAAATAAATTAATTTATTTTTAAGAATTTGATACTTTTATTTAACTTATGCAGAAAAAAGGCCACCAATGTGATGATCTTAATTTTTTGGTTCAAACAAAATAAATTTCAAGCAAAACGGAGTTCAATTAGCCCTAAAATCAATTTTCAAAGGAAAAAATAAAATAAAAAAATTTAATTATTGGTCGATCTAGATCGAATCGGCTCAAATACGGCTCAAAACCAGCCCGATCGATAAACCCCCCAGCCTGCCTGAACCGCATGGTTCGCTAACATCATGCTGATGTCAGAAAACCACGTGGCTCATGGTAAGCCGCTATAGTAATAGAGCATGGGCGAAACGAAAATTTCACACGATGGAATGCACTCTAATTGGTAGTAATACGTGGCGGTCTATGATGAGCCCAACTCATGTGCAGTCTATGTGGGATGAAGGGTCGATCCAATGGTTGGCAGTGGTGGATTTTGATCTAATGGACGACATTAAGGCATTGACGAACAGTGGATGCAGCAGTCGATCGGGATCCAATGGCTTCTATGAAATCCCGATTTTAACTAGCTTCCTTTGCACTGGTGGATGGCCCAGATTCAATTATTAAGAGAAGATCCAATGACTAAGGTTTATTCCAACTTGATTTGGGTTTTAAAAAGGGTTTTTGAGTGATTTTTGAGCCTTTTGGTCACCATCCAATGGTCAGAATAATCCAAACTTCTCTTTAACTTGGTTTAGGAGTCCTAAACCCATTTTCAATGGGATCTCTACCCAAAACCCTCCTCCTTAGGCTATTTAAAGCCTGCTGCTAACCAAGGAATAATAGAGAGAGAACCATAGCATTAGAATAGGATAGCAGTAGAGAAACAAAGAGAAAACAGAGGGGTGATCATAGAGAAAAGTCAAGATTTTAAGGGAGAAATTGATAAAAGAAAGAGCCTTCCTTCTTCCTTCATTCTTCTTTCTTCATGGTTCATCTTCCGACAACCAACACATCTGCCAGCGACTCTTCTTCATCAAGTTCTCCACGCCAAGAGCAACAGACGACAAAATTCAGCAACGAGCAAATTTTTGTTTTGATTTCCTCATGCTTTTTATTTTATTTGTTGTTCTTATTCCTTTTATCATGAACTAAATTTCTTTTCCTAAGGCTAAGGTGTAGCCACTCTTTTGATACAATATTTAGTATGATTTGATTTTAATTTTAAATTTTATTCATGAGGAGTATATAAATCTATTCTTAATGCTTTTAGATTAATTGGCCATCTTCTAATTGATTTGATGGACATAGATGATATGGACCAAGTACGTTTATGTCGATGCTTCTTGATTTATATACCTTATATCTTGAATCAATTTAAGATTCTTATGCATGCAAAAATTTTAGTGCTCTTTGGATGTAGCATATTTTAATTAAAAGATTTCACAAAACTTAAAGCATCAATATTTATTTAAATTATGGTTGGATCAAAGGATAGTTAATAAATATTGATAGTTTTACTATGCCTGGACCAAATGATAGTGAATATTCTAGAAGATTCTACCATCACATGAAATAAAATTAACCTAAATTAACCTAATTACTTAAATATTATATTGATTGAGTTGGTGAACCGATTGCCTTAGTATTTCATTATTTTTGAGTTTAAACCCTAAAAACTATACCTGTTCTATCTCCTTACGATTTTCTTAATTATTTCTTTATTTTTCTTTATTTTTTATAATTTTTATAAATTAATTTTCTAAATAAAGCTTAGAAAAGTATTTTTCAGTACTTATTTTTCAATCCTCTGGGGATGATACTCTACTCGCACACTTTATTACTTGATCGATTGGTGCACATGCCACAACAATAGATTTGCATGCATCAGTAGGAGGCACCTTATCCCATGGCTCAGCCATCCATGGGTCAATCCAATTAAGAACCAAATCTGATTTGACTTAAATTGAATCTAATTAGCCCAAATTAGAACCAAATTCGAATCTGATTCAAATGCTGGAGTTAGGATCTGCAATACATGTTAGCATGTTTCATCTTGCAAACATGATCTAATCCAATTAGACCCTTAAACAATTTTTTTTGTATGTGACCCACTAGGTTCTACATCAAGCCAGCAGTGGATCTAGTTGCAAGTTGACCTAATTTGATTAGAACTCAATCAAACCAATTTAGGTCAAATCGAGCTGATCTAATTCGAACAATTAGAATCCTTTCTAATTAGTGATCGAATTAAATTCTTTAATTTGATTAAACTCACAAGACATGATTAACGTCTAGCAACGTATCATGTCTAGCTAGAAGATATAGAATTTTGATAAAATATCAAAAATATCTTTTAGTGAAAAGTTACTGTACAACTTGATCCTACGATCATCTTGCATCCCGAATATGACTATGGATATGAAATCATGTCAAATCCAATATCATATTCATATTCTTCTAAATCTTTTATTGGTGATTCGATTAATGCATTATTAGAAATTATTTCTAATATTTATTATGCTTTGATCAAATTCTTTTTGAATCATCATTTGATCGAAGTAAGTAGGATGGGATCTCCTCTTATTAGGAGTGATTGTTTCCATATTGACCTACTCACAACCTTCATATGCAATCCACCATATCCAAATCACCCCATACATGACTAAGTTATGAATGAGTATGAACCAAAACATGGATTCATGTATACAAAGTTCTATGACAGTCTCAGGTCAAAGGATTATATGCACAACTCCTACTTACGAGAACCATCATTGATAAGTAGATAAGACTCCATTAGATATTCTTAAGTTGAATCAATTCAGTGAACTCATTCTCTAATAAGCATCACATCCTTGTATTAGTGTCTCATATAAGTGATTGTAAGATCAATCACTCTCTCCATTGAGGATACATAAAATATGCTAGTCTTACCGCAAAAATTGAACCCCAACTTAATGTTCCATCTATAGGATTTGGTGTGGTGCTCCTAAGCCTTGGAAGGTCGTAGGAAGAGCTAGAGTGTCGGCTCCGAGAGTCTAGGATGGGCATGAGTCCTAGGGCTAGGATAGGAGTTGTCTTAGGTGAAGGTGGCATGTAGCCCTACATGGGTCTCGAGGTTAATATGTGAGGACCTTGAGAGAGCTTGGTAGGTGCTCCAGAGATCTGAAACATAAGGTGGAGCAAAGGACCAAAGCCAAGGAAAAAAATTAGCCAAGATAAGGGTTGGCACACAAACGAGCTAGCTCGGATATGCAACCGAGCCGGCTCAAGCTGAGATCGAGCTGGCTTGGGGCGTAGCCAAGCCGACAGTCACAGGTGGATAGAAAGCAGTGTTCAGGCATGATGCAGCTGAGCTGGCTCAACTCTTGAGCGAGTTGGCTCGATAGGTGCAAACAGAATTGTTCGAGTTTTCTATTTAGTCTTGGATTGGGTTTAATCCAATGGATCTTAAGGCCTAGTCCAATAAGGTCTTAAAGGGGCAAACTCATGTATGCGTTGGATTTACATCCAAGGGATGAGAGCATGTGAGACATATATACATAGCTCGGTGAGTGCTTTCATGTATTAGGTTAGCCAGGAGAGTTTTTGGTCGAGCCTAATAGCTATATATAAATACAAAGGATGTATTAAGGTTTCATAAATGCTTTGGAATATAGATCTTTTCTCTCTCTTCTCTCTTCTTCCTTCTCTCTCTGGTTCAACTTTAAGTCCTAAGGTGTTGTCCATCTATATTTTATTCTTCTTCATATTTTTAGATTAACATAAAAGTTTGTACAAGAGATCGGATCTATGACTGTAGTTTCGAGCAGTCGTAGGCAGAATAATTGGTGTTAGAGCAGTACCAATTATTCCAACACTTGGTATCAGAGCCCGGTTGAGCGTGAAGGAGGAAGAAGATCAGATTACCATAGAAGATCAATAGCAAGGTTCAAATCTAAGATTTTTTTTAGGATTCGTGAGGAAGAAAGAGATCATAGGGTTGCTGTCCACCATCCCTAGTTAAGGTTTTTTTTAGATCTACCTATTTATTGTTTTTGATTTGTACGATCATGGAGAATAGCGGATTGAAGGTAGGATTTAAAAAGTTTGATGAAAAAAAAATGTTTGACAATGTGAAAGGTTAGAGTGGAGGATCTGCTAGTTCAAATGAGGTCGGATTCGATCTTGAAAGATAGGCCAGAGGAGATGACAGACAAGGAGTGAAAGTCCTTGGAGAAAAAGGTATATGCCATAATTAGGGCTTGTCTGGTAGATGAGGACTGTATGGCACGTTAGAGAAGAAGTTACCCAAGGGTTTATGGTCGAGGTTACATCAGTTGTATATGGGGAAGAGTATATGCAACAAGTTGATGCTGAAGAAGCAACTGTACAGTCTTTGGATGCAAGAGGATGAGAATATTGCGGGGCATATTCAGCGGTTCGATTGGATGAGCATGAATTTACTCAATATATGGGTGGATCTCGAAGAGGAGGATAAAAATTTATTGCTGCTATGTTTGCTACCTGGAAGCTTTGATCCGTTGGTAACGACGTTGCTGTATGGTAAGGAGACACTGATGTACGAGAAGATCATATTAGTGCTAAGATCCAATGAGCAGTGAAAATGGATGACAAAGTAGGAAGTCTTTTAGGAGGGTCTCGTAGTTTCAAAGAGGCCAAGGAAAGGAAAGAAGAAGGATCAGCGAAGGGGTGGCAAGGGATCCAAGAGATGCTTCTTGTATGGTGAAGCAGGACACTTTAAGCAGGAGTGTCTGCTTTGAAAGAAGTGCAAAAAAAGAGAAAGATCTGATTCCACCAATTCAGTCAATGCAAGTAAAGAGTCGGATGAGCTCTTGGTAGTCTTAGAGGAGCCCATAGGGTGCGATGTATCTGAGACAGCTTCGGATGGGTCTGCAGAGCATGGAGGGTTCGAAGGGGTAGTGATAATGTCCGAGGCACAATGGCAGGCTTAGCAGTGCAGGGTTGAGTGGTTGGCCTCATGAGACTCGATTACAGAGTCAGCTTCTATAGCATTAGGGAGACTTCAATTTTAGGTGGAGCACCAAGTAGAGGTGGCCTCACAAATGGAGAGAGATATGACATGAGTTCAGAGCGAAGGAGTGCTGGAGGACTAATATCCTAGCACCAATGCCGAAGATGCATAATTCCAAGTGGAGCAACACATGTGGGAGACAGGCAAAGTTTTGAGGAGATCGTGTCAGAGTATGCAGCGAGCACCGGCATAGGATTACTGTAAATTCTCCAAGAAAGTCTGGGATAGTTGATGTGGCTGCTAAGCAGAAGGATGCTTACAACTCCAAGGATGGTGTATAGAAGCAAGTCAAGGTCTTTAGCATTGAGGGCAGTCATCCCAAAGGCCTCAAAGAGAGCTCAGTAGCTAAAGAAGGATGGTAGTGAAAAAGTATGCATAAAGAGCTGTCAGGGCATGCAGCGATAGCAAGATCATGCAGGAGAATATTACCAGGTATGCCAAGACTTAGGTGCACCAAGGTGGAGATTGTAGGATTTGGTGTGGTGCTCTTAAGCCTTAGAAGGCCATGGGAGGAGCCAGGGTATCGGCTCCAGGAGTCTAGTATGGGCATGAGTCCTAGGACTAGGACATGAGTTGTCCTAGGTGAAGATGGCATGTAGTCCTACATGGATCTTGAGGTTTAGGTGTGAGAACCTTGAGGAGGCTTGGTAGGTGCTCTAGAGACTTGGGACATAAGGTGGAGCAAAGGATCAAAGCTAAGAAAAAGAATCAGCCAAGATAGGAGCTGGCACATAGGTGAGCTGGCTCGGATACACAACCAAGCTGGCTCGAGCTGAGATCGAGCCGACTCAGGGAGCAGTCGAGCTAGCTATCTTAGGCAAACAGAAAGCTACGTTCGAATGTGATGCAGTCGAGCTGGCTTGGCTCCTGAGCAAGCCAGCTCGATGGATGCAAATAGAACTATTTAGATTTTCTATTTGGTCTTGGATTAGGTTTAATCCAAGGGGTCTTAAGTTCTGATCCAATAAGATCTTAAGGGGGCTAACTCATGTATAGGTCTGGTTTAGATCCAGGGGATGAGAGCATGTGACACATATGTACATGGCTTGGTGAGTGCTTTCATATATTGGGTTAGCCAGGAAGTTTTTGGTCGGGCCTAATAGCTATGTATAAATACATAGGATGTATTAGGATTTCATAAATACTTTGGAATATAGATCTTTTCTCCCTTAAACTCTTTTCTCTCTTCTCTCTCTAGTTCCAACTTTAAGCCCTAAGGTGTCGCCCATCTATACTTTATTCTTCTTCATATTTCTAGGTTAACATCCAGGTTTATGTAAGAGATCGAATCTACAACTATGGTTTCTAGTAGCCATAGGTAGAATAATTAGTGTCAAAGCAGTACCGATTGTTCCAACACCATCAACCAAAAATATTTTAAATTAGAGTTTTAAATTTTTAGGTCTTATAGGTATGATCTTATCATAACCTTAAAATCATAGTCCTAATTTATGGAATTTATCATAATCTTTATTAAACAATAAGACACAGCATATGATGAAATATAAATACCTTTATTTATTTATAAAAATATCATTATATGAGTCTAGAAGATAAAAGAATAATCCATCAAAATATATATTTTGATTAGCTTGTAGGATATATTCATTTTAGTTAATCTTTCATTTAAGAACTAGAGGCCTTCACCCTTGTTAAGATGAGGTTAACCTCCTGTTTAAGAACCGAAGACATTCACATCCTACTTCATTTATAAATGAAGCTTAGTTTAGTTATTTCCTGCCACAGCTCAATTTACATAAGAGGCAAAAATGTTAAAGATAAAGAATTTTTATTGAAATGTGGTTATCAATAGTACATTCATAGATTTTCTGCATTCCAAGGTCGAGATAGTGTAGCTCCTCAAAGCTTCTTTATGCGGTAAGTTCCTAGTCGAATAATTTTTTTGAATTTATAAGGACCTTCCCAGTTCAGAGCAAGCTTGCCTTGATTTTGTGGTTGAGAGACTTCTACTCAACGTAGCACCAGATCTTCGACCTTAAAAGCTTTACTCCTGACTTTTGAATTATAGTACCAGGTTATTTTTTGCTTGTAGGCCACTATTCGAATTTGAGCTTTCTCTCTTTTTTCTTCCAGCAAATCAAAATTAGTCTGAGATCCTATGAGTTGTTGTTCATTGAAGCCTTCAACTCATTCCGGAGGTAGCCCGATTTTGACCAGAATGATTGCCTCCATCCCAAAGGTCGGGGCAAATGGGGTCTCCCTAGTAGGTAACCTCTAGATTGTTCTGTAGGCCTAGAGCACATAATAAAGCTCATCCATTAGGTTCCTTTTGTTCGCTCGAGCCTTGCCTTGATTTCTTACAGTAGGGTTAGGTTGGTTACCTCGGCTTCACCATTTGCCTAAGGATGGGCCACAAACATGAAGTGAGAGATGTTCAAGTCTTTACAGAATTTAGCAATCTTTGTCCCTATGAATTGATGCCTATTATCAATAATTAAAGTTCAAGGTATGCTGAACTTGCATGCTATTGACTTCCATACAATGTTTTGCACCTTAGCTTCGGTGACCTTTGCCAGAGGCTCAACCTCAACCCATTTTGTGAAATAGTCTACTACCACTAGTAGAAATTTTTTGCTGTCCGAATGCTACAAGAAACGATCCAAGTATATCCATTCTTCATTGTGCAAATGGCCAAGGAGAACTTAAGGGTATGAGCAAGAAAGCTGGTTGCCTTTGAATATTAGCAGTTCTCTAGCATCGGTCATATTTTTTTATATAATTGACTACATCCTGCTGCATGGTTGGCCAATAATATCCTTGCCGAAATAGCTTGTAAGATAATGATCTAGCTCCAAGGTAGTTTCCATATACTCCTTCATGAACTTCTCTCAAGGCATAGTTAGCTTTAGATAGTTGAAGGCATTTAAGAAGTGGCAAAAAATAAGACCTCTTGTATAGCTTTCCTCATATAAGATATAATGGAAGGTCTTATTTCTTAACTTTTGAGCTTCTTTGAGGTCTCTAGAGAGGATGCCATCTTTAAGATATAGGACCAAAGGATCAATCCAACTAGGTTCTTGGTCAACTTGCATTACCGTCTGGGACTCCTCCAAACTTAGGTACTGAAAAATTTTAAAGAAAACATTCTTTAATTCTTAGGAGATTTTAGAATTCTCTGCTTTGGGAATCTATTGAATGTCAAAACTGCTAAAGGCTGAGGTTAAAGCTTTTACTTTATCAAGGTATTTCTTCATACTGTTAGATATATGTGCCCTAGAAGCCAGAATTGGCTGACACTTGTAATACACTTCTAGGGGCAAAATTATAATTTTGACTATAATTAATGAAATGGGTTATTTTCTATCACATATGTGTATTTAGTGTCTGTGATACATCCTTTGAGTTAATGGTAATGATAATTCATATTTTCAAGAGTTGAAAATTTAAGACATGAATAATCATTATTAACTCATAAACAGCTCCCGACCATAGGATCATCACGAGGATGGTTATTGATCCGGAAGGTTGGTGTACGATCGCTTCTCTTTAGTAGATGAGTCTTGAGTCTACGGTGTGGAGACACCGAAGCGAAAGTACAGGTACTCGTTAGAGAACGAGGGCACTGAGCGTGACCACCTCGAGTAGTCATTAGGGAGTCTACCTTCTCGTCAATGACTGACTCGATGCTGCAGTAGTGTGTCTGGTTCTTTGACCTGAGATGCATCGGCAGTTCACCTTGAGGGTGTTATAGTTTGACTACACCATTACTCGGTCTCCTAGCCATATGGAACCCTGAGGTGTATGTTGGCTATAGCATGTTCATTGTAGGAACTGGATTGCATCAAGATGGAATCTATCTACCTCGGTGGTAGAGGAGCAGCCCTATGATGATCATGAGAATCAAGTCCAGAAATCCATGGCCATGGTAGAGTGAAATAATAGAAAGAGTTTCTATTTAGATTTTCACATTGGACTCGAATCGAATGATTACATCATATGACAGAGACTAGGGTTTGACGAGTTCACCTTAACCCTAATCTGATCGGGGCTCAAGATAGAAGAACTTAATCACACAGGTAGCTGCACCAAGAGGTTCGCATTCAGCTCTGATGGGTTGCCACCATATACTGCTAGGTGTCACTGGTGGATTTTGGGAGCAATTAGAATGATTTAGATGATCGATCATTCTAGCTGTTCGAATCAGAAGAGTTCTGATCCATCGAAAGGAGTTTCGATGATGTCGATGATAGAGATCATGACATATCCCATTACCATACAGAACTGAACCTAACTGGGTCACACAAACAAGGGTTTGAATCTGGTGATCATCAATTGAACTGATCTAGTTCAATTGATCTGAATGAGATTCAATTAGGTTCAAGGAAATCGTGCTAGCACTCGATTGAACCTAACGTTCTTCTTTTACTATCATAAATAAGTTGTCCTGACTGAGCCAAAGGAGTTTGTGCTCAATCAGAGGCCTTCATATGGTCTGACTGGAGGTTGTCCAAGTCAGAAAAGGTTGTCTTATTTGTAAGACATTACCTGCCATTTTTGGTCACCTGCCATTTCTTGTTCTTTGACTTTGGTCAAAAGTCTACCTTTGACTGGTCAAACGTTGACCATTGACCACTTTGACTTTTGACCACATGTCATGCACCTATTGGAGAGCTGGTGGGGGCCTGTCCCCCTGCCAGAACCTGGCAAGGAGAAGGGCGCACGCCAAGGGTGGCGTGAGCCCAAGTTAGGAGGCGCCTAGGAGTCCTTGTTGGACAAGGACTCCATCTCCCTTTTGGATTCCAATTAGAGTTCTACTAAGAATCCAACTTTGACTGGTCTTAGGCACCCTCTAAGGAGGAATCCAGGGGTCTCTATTCCCAACCAATCAGATTTAGATCTGATTTCACAAAGGGTTGTGATTGGTTGGAGAAGGAAGAGGAGTTGGATCACAAGCTTAGTCTATAAATAAGACCCTGCGCCCAACCCTAATTCTAAGTGAATGCAATTCAATTGAGAAACCCCATGCCCCAAGGCTGCCTCTCCCCTCCTTCTCCATGCCATAGTCTCTTCTCCCCTTGCTCTCCACGTCCAAAAGAGTTTTGGACTTAGGTTGGTGCGATTCAGATCAAAGGAAAGGCGATCAAAAGCAAGAAGGCTGCGCTGCTGCAAAAGGACGACTGCAGATCTTCAAAAGAGTTTTGAAGATCCTCCAGATCAGATCCAGATCTGATTTTTGGAGGTGTGATAGAGAAGAAGAGGATCTCCAGATCCAACCCGAGTGGATACCGGTAGAGGCCAGGCGCTTGCGTGGCTAGATCCAGAACCTTCCGCTGCAATCAGGATCATCAACAGGGTAATAGGATTACCCAAATCAGGTAAATTAAATTTGATTTAATTTATCTTATTTTATTTTATTTATTAAAATAATAAGAATCAGATCTGAAACATATCAAGATCTGATTGGGATCAAGAGAAAAATTTTTGAAATATATCTCTTGATCTGATCAGATCTGAACGAACCTGGACCGGGAAATCAGGATTTCCCTTCAACTGGTATCAGAGCCATGGTTCTAAATTATTTAGATCTGATTTTAAATTTTATTTTAATTAAAAAATAAAGTGATTTTAGATGTCACATGAGATGTGATCAGATCTGAAATCAAAAAATTAAAATTAAATGATTTGGATCTAAGATTATGAAGATATGCATGACTAGTTCTAGAATAGAATAGTTCTATAGAATAGTTTTGCATGTCTTTGATTTAATCTGATTAAATCATATTTTAGATCTTCTTATTTACTATTTTTTGATATTATAAGTGTTATAATAACATCTAAATAAATAGCAAATAAAAATTATTTAATTTTAAATATCATATGAGATATGATTGATGCATGTCTAGACTAGTTGTAGAATAGTTCTACATAATTGTCTAGATTAGAATTTATTTTGATTAGATCAATTTAAATCTAATTTTTTAGATTATTATGAGATAATTTAGATCTGAAAATATGCATGATTTTGATACATGAGATGTATGCAAAATATGCCATGATTAGATCTAAATTTGTATATGAGATATATGATATAGATCTATAACTGTTTTGTAGTATTTACATGTTCCTGATTAAGGCGTTCCTCTTGGCCGTCCGGTCATAAGAACGAAGAAGGGTTTAAAGGCCCTCTCTTCCCATTCGATGGGGTGTTCTTATGACGTGTAGGGGTGCTGCGTGTTCGTCCTTAATCAGAAACCCAAAACTTACTTTCTGCAAAACCCTAGATCCTGAAACCCTAGGATTTATTGTGCATATTTTGTTTATGAACCCTACTTAATTAAGAATTAAGTTTATGGAATATTAATTAGGTCTAAAATTGAGAATTTCAGATCTAAGACATATTCATAATACTGGGTTCGGGCTTGGGTAGCTCAATTAGGTCTAAGCGGTTGATCAAACCGAATCAAGAGTTGGTTAGATGGGATCAACAATGCTTAAATTGACCAGCCTAATAGGATTAAGTCTGGGTCAAGATCGAGTCACGATCAAGCAAGACCTAATTAGGCTCAGAGGTTAGAGTCTGGATTGTAGGCTAACCCAATTGGTTCTGACTCAACAATTTGGTGTCTAAGGTAAGTTTGGCACAGACGACCGACTGGTTTTTAATTGGAAGCTACTCGACCTGAATGCGTTCTTGTACGAGTTAATGGCATATTCCTTCCACCGGTCTCACTTACCTGGCCATATCTGTTGACACAGTTCTGATCTGAGGTGGTCAATAATCCGAGCTAACCCATGCCACTAGGTTAGTCATAATTGTTATGACTAAGCCAAGTCTAGTTTAATGAGACCTGAATCAATTCTCCCTAAGAAAAGATTAAGTCTGAGGTCTTCCACCATTGTAGATGTGCGGGCCCTTCCCGGGGTTGATTGTTCTCGGCTGGATACAGTGGCTCAGTTGCACCGGGAAGATGCAACCATGTCTATTAGGCATTGGATGCTATGGGCTGGAGGATGAGTTGGGCTCAATATTCTGGATACGGTGAGAGACTCAATTAGGAACCCAGTCTATGCAAATGGTGGGTCTGACTTAACTAAGGAGTGGATCAATATTCCGGATACGGTGAGATTCATGAATTAGAGACCAAGTTTGGGTGCACCATGATTAGAGAATCATTGAACAAGAGTTGTTCACTCATTGGCTAACCCATCACCAATAACTGTTAGGTGAGGTGATGAGTCAGTTGGTGAGACCGCACCACCCACTAGAAATCATTAATCGTGGAGATTTTCGCATCTCTACAGAGGGAGTGTAGGGATCCGAGAAAATAGTGGGAGCTAATTTGTTTAAAAATAAAATCCCTAAACAAATTGGTCAAGTCAAAATTACAGTATCTAACTAGAATCTTTGACTCTCTACAGGAAAATGTCTGCGTCCAACCCATTGGCACGTATCCTGGACACACATAGACTGACTGGACCCAATTATAAAGATTGGCTCAGGAACTACAAAATTATTTTGGGTTCAGAGAAGTTAACCCATGTTTTGGACCAGGACCCTCCCACCTTACCAGCCTCGTCCATCCACTGAACAGAGAGCGTCTCTGGAAAAATGGATTGACGAAGATAATAAGGCCAGATATTACATGTTGGGCTCGATGTCTGATGAGCTCCAGCGCCAACATGAAGATATCGGGACTGCTCGCCAAATGTTGGCTCACCTGCAGGAGATGTTTGGTGAACAGAGTCGCGCAGCCAAATATCAAGTCACGAAATGACTTTTTAAGGCTAAGATGCGTGATGGGCAGTCAGTCCAAGATCACTGTCTGACAATGATCAAGGACATGGAAGAGCTTGAGAAGCTCGGTGTGAAGTTGGACTTGGACCTGCAGAACGATATTATTCTGCAATCCTTGACTGATGCATATGGGCAATTCATCATGAATTACCACATGCATAAACTTCAAAATTCCTTGGCCGAAGTTAATGAATATGCTGGTTACCGCTGAGCTTTCTATGAAAGGTTCTAAAGGCTCAGTTCTTGCTATGGAACGGACTTCTTCCAAAAGAAAGTCTTATGGAAAGAAAAAGAAGTCTGTGAAAAAGCAAAAGGTGGAAGGATCAAAGAAGAAGAAGGCAGAACCGAAGAAAAAGGCCGATGGCAAAGGAAAGTGTTTCCATTGCAACAGCGACGGCCATTGGAAGCGGAACTGCCCTACTTACCTGGCCACCCTGAAGAACAAGAAGGAAGGTCCTTCTGGAGGTATGCTCGTTATTGAGTCTAACCTTACGGTTTCTTCTGCATCCAGTTGGGTGCTTGACTCTGGTTCTAGTGCTCATCTGTGCACTTCTATGCAGGGTCTTGAGGATAGCAGGAGGCTGAGGGATGGAGACATGATCCTACGCATCGGTAATGGAGCAAGAGTTGCTGCAGTAGCCGTGGGAACATACCCTCTTCGATTACCATCTGGTTTAGACTTAGTTTTGAAAGACTGTTATTATGTGCCTGCAGCTAGCAGGAATTTGATTTCTGTTTCATGCTTAGCACAAGAAGGTTATGTGATTCACCTTCTTTAAGGACCATTGTAACATTCTTTATGAAAGAAATAAAATTGCAAATGGTTTCCTTATTAATGGTCTTTATCAGCTACATATTGATGTACCTGTTCTAACTATCGAGCAAAACGTGAATGCCAAACGACCTAGGGATAGTCCAAACGACAGATATCTATGGCACCTGAGATTAGGTCATATAGCAGAAGATAGGATCAACAAATTGGAGAAAAATGGGCTATTGAGTCCATTGACTTTTGAGTCATATCCAACTTGTGAATCTTGTCTTCAAGGCAAAATGACTAAACTCCCTTTTGTTGGACATGGGGAGAGGGCCACAGATCTCCTTGCCCTAGTACATACTGATGTGTGCGGCCCATTTGATGTGCCGGCTAGAGGCAATTTTGTCTACTTCATTACCTTTACCGATGATCTGTCTAGGTATGGGTATGTGTATCTTATGAGACACAAGTCTGAAGCTTTTGAAAAGTTCAAAGAATTCAGACATGAAGTAGAAAAACAAACTGGAAAAACCCATTAAGGTTCTTCGATCAGATCGAGGAGGTGAATACCTTAGCCGGGAATTCCTAGACTATCTTAAGGAAAATGGCATAGTCTCTCAATGGACTCCACCAGGAACACCTCAACTCAACGGGGTTTCAGAATGGAGAAATCGGACTCTATTGGATATGGTTCGATCCATGATGAGCTTCACAGACCTCCCTGATTTTCTTTGGGGACACTCATTGTTAACTTCAATTCTATCTACTGAATAGGGTTCCCTCTAAAACCGTTCCTACCACACCGTATGAGATATGGCACGGTAAGAAACCAAGTCTGAGTCATCTCAGAATTTGGGGTTGTCCGGCTCATGTCAAAAGACAACAAGCGGACAAGTTAGAGTTTAGGTCCTTTCAGAGCTCGATTCATAGGATATCCTAAAGAGTCATTAGGATACTATTTCTACATTCCAGAAGACCACAATGTGATTGTGAGTCGACATGCCATCTTTCTTGAAAAATAGTTTATTCAAGATAGCGGCATTGGAAAGCAGATTAAGCTTGATGAGAAAGTCTCACAAGTAGAAACGAGCTAAGGACCAATTGGAACCAAATCAGGTTGAGCCAATAAGAACACTACCTCCTCCACCTCGTAGATCGGAAAGAGTTTTCCCGTCCCCCTGAAAGATACTTAGGTATTATTTCAGAGGATGTAGAGGAAATGTTCCTCATAGGTAATGGTGCTCATGGTGATGATCCCAAAACCTACAACGAGGCGATATCAGATATCGACTCCGAGAAATGGCTTAGAGGCAATGCAGTCAGAAATTGACTCGATGCACTCAAACCAAGTCTGGACCTTGGTAGATCCACCAGAAGGTATAGTACCTATTGGGTGTAAATGGATCTTCAAGAGAAAGATTGGTGCAGATGGGAATGTGGAGACATTCAAGGCTAGACTAGTGGCAAAAGGTTATAGTCAACGCGAAGGCATTGACTATCAGGATACCTTTTCCCCAGTAGCTATGCTAAAATCCATCCGCACATTGCTTGCCTGTTGCAGCCTATTTCGATTATGAAATATGGCAAATGGACGTGAAAACGGCATTCCTTAAATGGATATCTTGAGGAAGATATCTATATGGAACAGCCGCTAGGTTTCACATCCAGTGATACTGATCACAAGGTTTGCAAGCTGCAAAGGTCCATATATGGACTTAAGCAAGCATCTCGGAGCTGGAACACTCGTTTCAATGATGTGATCAAAAAGTTTGGTTTCATCAAAAATGAAGAGGAACCATGTGTTTTCAAAAAGGGTCAGTGGGAGCGCTGTTGTCTTCCTCGTATTGTACGTGGATGACATCCTCCTTATTGGGAATGATATTCCCATGTTGACATCAGTCAAGATGTGGTTGTCCAAGGAATTCTCCATGAAAGACCTAGGTGAAGCATCCTTTATTCTAGGAATTAAGGTCTATAGGGATAGACCGAATAGGATGCTAGGACTTTCACAGAAGATGTACATAGAGGAAGTACTAAAGAGGTTTAGTATGGAAAACTCTAAGAGGGGATTAATACCCTTCAGACATGGTATTCATCTTTCCAAGAAGATGTGCCCCAGCACACCTGAGGAAATAGAACGCATGAGCAAGATCCCTTATGCTTCTGCAATAGGGAGCCTCATGTATGCCATGCTATGTACACGACCTGATATAGCCCATGCTGTGAGTGTCACAAGCAGATATCAGTCAAATCCAGGTGAAGAACACTGGACTTCTGTGAAATGTATCCTTAAGTACTTGAGAAGAACTAAGGATATGATGTTGGTCTTTGGTAATGGAGAACTCCAAGTCCAGGGATACACAGACTCGGATTTCATGTCCGATATAGATGATCGAAAGTCGACATCTGGCAGACTGTTTGTGCTGGAAGAGTTCCTAGCAAACGGTGATACCATCTCATCCGCGATTACCTTGAGAAAGGTTACGTCGAGGTCAAGAGAGTCAACTCCACAGATAATGTGGCAGACCCACTTACAAAGCCGTTGGGCCAGCAGAAGATCGAAGCCCACCTTGAGAAGATGGGACTTAGACTTGTAGCCAATTGGCTTTAGGACAAGTGGGAGATTGTTAGATATATGTGCCCTAGAAGCCAGAATTGGCTGACACTTGTAATACACTTCTAGGGGCAAAATTATAATTTTGACTATAATCAATAAAATGGGTTATTTTCTATCACATATGTGTATTTAGTGTCTGTGATACATCCTTTGAGTTAATGGTAATGATAATTCATATTTTCAAGAGTTGAAAATTTAAGACATGAATAATCATTATTAACTCATAAAATGCTCCCGACCATAGGATCATCACGAGGATGGTGATTGATCCGGAAGGTTGGTGTACAATCGCTTCTCTTTAGTAGATGAGTCTTGAGTCTACGGTGTGGAGACACCGGAGCGAGAGTACAGGTACTCGTTAGAGAACGAGGGCACTGAGCGTGACCACCTCGAGTAGTCATTAGGAAGTCTACCTTCTCGTCAATGACTGACTCGATGCTGCAGTAGTGTGTCTGGTTCTTTGACCTGAGATGCATCGGCAGTTCACCTTGAGGGTGTTATAGTTTGACTACACCATTACTCGGTCTCCTAGCCATATGGAACCCTGAGGTGTATGTTGGCTATAGCATGTTCATTGTAGGAACTGGATTGCATCAAGATGGAATCTATCTACCTCGGTGGTAGAGGAGCAGCCCTATGATGATCATGAGAATCAAGTCCAGAAGCCCATGGCCATGGTAGAGTGAAATAATAGAAAGAGTTTCTATTTAGATTTTCACATTGGACTCGAATCGAATGATTACATCATATGACAGAGACTAGGGTTTGACGAGTTCACCTTAACCCTAATCTGATCGGGGCTCAAGATAGAAGAACTTAATCACACAGGTAGCTGCACCAAGAGGTTCGCATTCAGCTCTGATGGGTTGCCACCATATACTGCTAGGTGTCACTGGTGGATTTTGGGAGCAATTAGAATGATTTAGATGATCGATCATTCTAGCTGTTCGAATCAGAAGAGTTCTGATCCATCGAAAGGAGTTTCGATGATGTCGATGATAGAGATCATGACATATCCCATTACCATACAGAACTGAACCTAACTGGGTCACACAAACAAGGGTTTGAATCTGGTGATCATCAATTGAACTGATCTAGTTCAATTGATCTGAATGAGATTCAATTAGGTTCAAGGAAATCGTGCTAGCACTCGATTGAACCTAACGTTCTTCTTTTACTATCATAAATAAGTTGTCCTGACTGAGCCAAAGGAGTTTGTGCTCAATCAGAGGCCTTCATATGGTCTGACTGGAGGTTGTCCAAGTCAGAAAAGGTTGTCTTATTTTGTAAGACATTACCTGCCATTTTTGGTCACCTGCCATTTCTTGTTCTTTGACTTTGGTCAAAAGTCTACCTTTGACTGGTCAAACGTTGACCATTGACACTTTGACTTTTGACCACATGTCATGCACCTATTGGAGAGCTGGTGGGGGCCTGTCCCCCTGCCAGAACCTGGCAAGGAGAAGGGCGCACGCCAAGGGTGGCGTGAGCCCAAGTTAGGAGGCGCCTAGGAGTCCTTGTTGGACAAGGACTCCACCTCCCTTTTGGATTCCAATTAGAGTTCTACTAAGAATCCAACTTTGACTGGTCTTAGGCGCCCTCTAAGGAGGAATCCAGGGGTCTCTATTCCCAACCAATCAGATTTAGATCTGATTTCACAAAGGGTTGTGATTGGTTGGAGAGGAAGAGGAGTTGGATCACAAGAGGTCTATAAATAAGACCCTGCGCCCAACCCTAATTCTAAGTGAATGCAATTCAATTGAGAAACCCCACGCCCCAAGGCTGCCTCTCCCCTCCTTCTCCATGCCATAGTCTCTTCTCCCCTTGCTCTCCACGTCCAAAAGGAGTTTTGGACTTAGGTTGGTGCGATTCAGATCAAAGGAAAGGCGATCAAAAGCAAGAAGGCTGCGCTGCTGCAAAAGGACGACTGCAGATCTTCAAAAGAGTTTTGAAGATCCTCCAGATCAGATCCAGATCTGATTTTTGGAGGTGTGATAGAGAAGAAGAGGATCTCCAGATCCAACCCGAGTGGGTACCGATAGAGGCCAGGCGCTTGCGTGGCTAGATCCAGAACCTTCCGCTGCAATCAAGATCATCTACAGGGTAATAGGATTACCCAAATCAGGTAAAGTAAATTTGATTTAATTTATCTTGTTTTATTTTATTTATTAAAATATTAAGAATCAGATCTGAAACATATCAAGATCTGATTGAGATCAAGAGAAAATTTTTGAAATATATCTCTTGATCTAATCAGATCTGGACGAACCTGGACCGAAAAATCAGGATTTCCCTTCACATACTTTCTTTTCAGGCTTCATAGCTATCATTAACTTGCCCCACTACTAATTAGGAATCACTGTAGACCTTCACATGGTCGATCCCTAATTTCTTAGCTATTCTTAATCCTATAATCAGAGCTGCATACTCTGCTCCATTATTGGTGGCGAAAAATTTGAAGCACAGTGTATATTCAGTGATGACCCCTTCTGGATTGATAAGGAGCAGGCCTGTACCTACCTTAGAGGCATTTGATGAGCCATCAACATACAAGGCCCAAAAATCCTCAAGGAGGTTTGCTTCCTCTTCAGGGTAGTTCGACTGCAGACTAGTACTGACTTTCTATTACTCAGGCTCTACTAGGTTTCGAATGGTGCATTCTACCACTAAGCTAGCCAATATTTGACCTTTGATAGATGGTCAAGGTTGAAACTTGACGTCAAATTTAGTGAGCTCAATCGTCCACTTTGCTATTCTTTCAGAAGTATCTGGTTGGTGAAGAACTGCCTTTATAGGTTGATCTCTGAGGATTATTATTATGTGCCCCTGGAAATAAGGTCGAAGTTTCCTTACTGCATTTAATAAAGCATAGGTTAACTTTTTTAATTTGGTATACCTGATCTCTGCATCTCTTAGAACCCGGCTTATATAGTAGATCAGCTTTTAAACTTTTGCCTCTTCTCTGATTAAGACAGCTCCAATAGCCATAGGAGATACCACCAGGTACAAGAGCAACTCTTCACCAAGTTCAGGCTTAGCAAGGAGGAGAGGTGAGCTGAGATAGTTCTTTAGTTTCTCAAATGCTTGTTGACATTTCGAGGTCTAATAGAAGTTTTTTGGTTGCTTAAGCATCTAAAAAAAAGGCATGCAATGTTCCGCCAACCTTGAAACGAAGCAATTTAAAGCTGCGATCTTCCCCATCAGGCGTTGAACTTTTTTTATTATCTTGGGAATGATCATCTTTTGGATGGCTTGGATTTTTTCTAAATTTGCTTCGATGCCGTGCCTTGACATCATGAATCTCAAGAACTTTTTTGAGGTCACCTCAAAAATACATTTGGTTGGGTTCAACTTCATCTTATATTTTCAAAAAGTGTTGAATGTCTCCTCTAGGTCAGCAATATGATTTCTTGAAGATCAGCTCTTGACAAGCATACCATATACATAGACCTCCATGTTGCGGTCGATCTTCTTCTTGAAGATCTTATTTATCAGGCACTGATAGATTGCACTTGTATTTTTAAGTCCAAAGGGCATAATCCTATAACAATAAAGACCACGATCGTAATAAAAGCAATTTTTTATCTTCTAGCACCATCTGGATTTGGTTATAGCCAGAGAAGGCATCCATGAAGATGAGGAGCTCATAGTTCGAGGTTGCATCCATCAGTTGATCAATTCTGGATAGAGGATAGCTATCTTTTAAATAGACTTTGTTAAGGTCAGTGAAGTCTATGCACATCCTCTACTTGCTATTTGCTTTCTTGATAAGAACTACATTGGCGATCCAATTTGAGTAGGATACCTTCTGGATGAACTTGGCTTTGAGGAGCTTGTCTACCTCATCCACGATCATCTTCTGTTGCTTTATTGCAAAGCTATGCTTCTTTTGCTTCATAGGTCGACACTTGTTATCTACACCTAGGCGATGCTCCATAACTTCTACATCGATTCCAAGCATATCCGCAGGAACCCAAGCAAAGACATCGACGTTCTTTCGCAGGAAGGTGATGGGCTGCATTTTAACTTTTGCCTCCAAATTTGAGCCGATCTACACTGTGTGGTCCTCATTCCTATCAGTCAAAGAGACTACAATATGGTTATCGATTGGTTCCCCCCATCCTTCTATCAAATCATCATGAGCATTGAGTTCGTCTATTAGACAAAGTTCCAGCTATTTTCCTCCTTACAGAGCAATTGTATAACAATGACACACCACGGCTTGATCTCCTCTAACTTTCCTGACTCCATGTCCTATTAGAAACTTCATCTTTAAATAGAAAGTTGATATCGTAGCTCAGAGCGCATTCAGCCCAGGTCGTCCGAGAATCGCATTATAGGCAGAAGGAGCATTTACTACTAAAAAATTGATCCGAGCTTTGGATTACCTCAGATATTGACCTGCCACCATTGGTTGGATGACTATTCCTTTGATCGGTACAAAGTCATCGATGAATCCTACTAATTGGGAGTTTAGAGATCCCATGTGACTATCAAGTATAGACATTTTAGAGAAAGTATTATAAAATAAGACATCGGCGAAGCTTCCATTATCTACCAAGACACGGCATACATTATAATTTTCAATATTTAAAAAAATTACAACTACATCATCATGTGGATATTGAATCCCTTATGCATCTTCTTCAGTGAAAGCAATAGGTTCTTCAGTTTTTTGCTTCTTCGCTGTTTCCAATGATCCACTGGTCTCTTCCTATCGATGTCCCCCAGCAATAGGATTGATGATCTCGAGTGGGGGCCGATCTTCTTGGTGTTCTTCTCTCTGAGGTGTTTTTGATTGTGGAAGAGCTCTCGATCGATCTTCTCTTCACTCTAGCTGGCATCGCAAGAATCGGTCCAGCCGACCTCACTTAATCAACTCCTTAATTTTATCTTGTAGCAAGAAGCATTCCTCAATATCATGACTATGGTCACGATGATACAGATAGTACTTATGGGGTTGCGCTTGCTTTGATGAGTCTATAACCTCTCTAGTCTTGGCAGTTGCTCCTTAATTTTCATCAGCACTTAAGTTTTTGAAGCATTCAAGGAAAAGTAGTTGTTAAATCTTTTAGGAGGACTTCATTGCATTATTCGGTCTGGGCTTCTTGGTTGACGAGCTCGAGGTGGAGTCTAGGCTCGTCTACATTTAGGAGGGGTCCTAGAATGCGACTGAGCTTTGCTCAACTTTTTTACAGGTGTGGGCTTACTAGATTCTTTCGCCTGCTGCTCTTTTACAACTTCATCATCACAAAGCTTGAAAGCTTCCTCAGCTCAGGTGTAGCCCTTAACCCAAGCTACCATGTTGGTGATGTTTTGAAGAAACTTTTGAAGAAAAATCTAATTTTCTACCGCAGGATCGTCCAAATATGATCAGGTTTGGGGTGGATTTTTTCAAAAAAAATTTAAATGATCTAATCAAATCTAAGAGTTCTCAGATCTGATCATGGTGATCTTATATTAAAAATTAAAATAAAAATTAAATCAGATTCAATTTCATACCTTGTTTGGGTAATCTGATTATTCTGCGATGATCCTGATCTTTTCTGAGGTTCTGAAATGAGCCATGCATGCACCTGACCTCTACTGATATCCACTCAGGTAGGATCTAAACTGTAAGAATAATCCGATATCGCTCTAATACCAATTATTGGAACAATCTAGTATCGCTCTAATACCAAACTGTTATCACCATGGTATCGCTCAAACGCCAATCATCCTAACATCACAAGCCTTGGTACCATATAGCAGAAGCCCCTGATCTTTAGCACGGACCTAAAGGAATCTATGATGTTCTCTATAGACAGCGTATCATAGATACATCACCTAGATCTATATTAGGGCACCTCCCTCCTTGGGCTTGAGGGAGGTGCCCCCTCTCTCTAGGGCTTCTTCAAGAACCTAGGGCAACAATACTAGAGAGAAGAGAGAAGAGAGGTTGAAGGAAGAAAAGATCTGTATTGATTGCTCCTCTTGAAAATATTAATACAACCTATATATTTGTACATAGCTATTAGGTTCGATCAAAAACTCTCCCAGCTAATCCAATACATGAAAGCACTCATCGAGCCCATGTGTTAGATATGTGTGTGCCCTAGAAGCCAGATTGGCTGACACTTATAATACACTTCTAAGGATAAAATTATAATTTTAACTATAAATAATAAAATAAATTATTTTCTATCATAGTGTATATTTGAAAGTGTCTGTGATACAGTCCTTGAGTTAATGGTAATGATAGTTCATATTTTCAAGAGTTAAAAATTTAAGGCATGAATTTTTATTATTAACTCATAAAATATTTTCGACCGTAGGACCATCATGAGGATGGTGATTGATCCGAAAGATTGGTGTATGATCGCTTCTTTTGGATAGATGAGTCTTGAGTCTACGGTGTATAGATATCAGAGTGAGAGTACATGTACTCGTTAGAGAAGAGGGCACTGAGCATGACCACCTCGAGCAGTCAAGAGGAAGTCTGTCTTCTTATCGATGACTGGCTCGAAGCTATAGTACTATGTTTGATTCTTTGACCTAAGGTGCATCGGTAATTCACCTTGAGGGTGTTTTAGTTTGACTATACCATAACTCGATCTCCTAGCCATTCAAAATTCTGAGGTGTATGTTGGCTATAGCATGTTCATTGTAGGAATTGGATTGCACCAATAGGAGATCTATCTATCTCGATAGATGAGGAGTAGCCCTATGATGATCATGAAAATCAAGTCCATAAGTCTATGACCATGGCAGAGTGAAATAATAGAAAGAGTTTCCATTAGGGTTTTCACATTGGACTTGAATTGAATGATTAATTCATGTGATGGAAATTAGAGTTTGATGAGATCACCTTTATCCTAATCCGATCGGAGCTCAAGATAGAGGAACTTAATCACATAGGTAACTACACCAAGAGGTTCACTTTCAGTTCTGATAGATTGCCACCATATGCTGCTAGGTATCACTGATAGATTTTGGGAGTAATTAGAATGATTTGGATGATCGATCATACTAGTTGTCTGAATTAGAAAAGTTCTGATCCATCGAAAGATATTTCGATAATGTCAATGATAGAGACTGCGACATATCCCATTATCGTATGGAACTGAACTTAACTAGATCACACAAATAAGGGTTTGGATCTAGATATCATCAATTAGATTAATCCAGTTTAATTGATTTGAATAAGATTCAATTAGGTTCAAAAAAATTATGCTAGCACATGATTGAGCCTAATGTTCTTCTTTAACAATCATTAAAGCTTGTCTCGACTGAGCCAAATATATTTGGGCTCACTCAAGAACCTTTACTTACTTTGACTGGACCTTGTCCAGGTCAAAAAAGGATTGTCTTAATTTATGAGATAAATTTGAGACAACACCTACTATTTTTCATCATCTGCTAAATCTTGTCTTCGAACATTGGTCAAATATTGACCCTGCACACTTAGACATCTGCCCTTATATCATGCACCCATAGGAGAGAACCTAGGGACTTATTCCTCTACTAAAAAGTAGATAGGAAGGAGGTGCATGCCTAGGGAGGCGTGCGCCCCATGAGGATAAAAGATGGAGTCCCATACGGATGGGACTCTTGCTTCAAGAGATTAAATTATGTGGCACCAAGAAGACTTCTTTGACCCAGTCTTGGTGCCACCTAAGGAGAGTTTTGAGGATCTCTAATCTGATTGGATCAGATAATATTATCCCACTAATCAGATTTAGATCTGATTGTACGAAGGGCCATGATTGGCTAGGATGATGTGGCACTGCATGATGCAGCAGGGTCTATATAAATCCTGTCTGTGCCTAGATTTCAATTCTTCTACCTTTAGCCCATGCCACATAGCCCCTCTCCCTCCTTCTCCATGCCACCCTCTGATCTTCTCTCTCCTCTCCACACCCAAGGGACTTTGGGCACGAAGAAGATGATATCCAAGCAAGTGAAAGGCACCAGAAAAGGAAGAAGGCAGCACTACTACAAGAGACAACGACTATTTTTTAAAAGCCATTTTGAAGACCTTCAAGATCAGATCTACATCTAATTTTTGGAGGATTGATTAAGAAGGAGAAGATCTTTAGATCCTGCCTGAGTGGATACTAATAGAGGTCAGATACTTGCATGGCTACATCCAGAATCTTAAGCAAATATTAGGATCATTACAGGATAATTGGATTACCCAAAATAAAGATATAATTAAATTAGATTTAATTTTTATTTTTATTTTTATTATTAGATTAATAAGATTAGATTTGAGGAGTCTCAGATCTGATTAGGATCTTAGAGAAAAAAATTTTGAAATATTCCTTCTGATCCAGTCATATCTGAATGAATCTGATCTGAAAAATAGGTTTTTTCCTTTAACTCCATGTACATATGTCTCACATGCTCTCATCCTTTGGATCTGAATCCAATCCATACATGAGTTAGCCCCCTTAAGACTCTATTGGACCAAGTCTTAAGATCCCCTAGATTAGTTCTAATCCAAGACCAACCAGAAAACCCGTCAGTTCTGCTTGCCACCTGTTGAGCCGGCTCGCTCAGGAGCTGAGCCGGCTTGGATGTGTCCTACCCAAAACTCATCTTCTAACTACTTGAGATAGCTGGCTCGGATGCACCATGAGCTGGCTTGATCTCAACCCAAGCTGGCTTGGCTACGTGCTCGAGCCACTCCGACTATGTGCCAGCCCTTGTGTTGGCTGATTCTCTTCCTTGGCTTTGGTCCTTTGCTCCATCTTATGGCCCAGATCTTCAGAAAATCTATCAAGCCTTTGAAGATCCTCACACCTAAATCTCAAGTCCCATGCAGGGCTGCACGCCGTCTTCATCTAGGATAACTCCTGTCCTAGCCCTAGGACTCATGTCCATCCTAGTCTCCTGGAGCCAATACCCTGGCTCCTCCTGTGGCCTCCCAAGGCTTGGAAGCACCACAAATCCTAACATATATGTCTTCTCCTCATGAATCTTTCCTCCAAAGATCATATCTAAATCTGATCTAGAGATCCTTTAAAAGAATTTCTGAAGGCAGCGTGTCCGTCAACACCATCGCATAGATGCTGAATCTTGGAGCAAATAATTATTGCATTTTTTACACAATGGTGTGAGAAGGGATTTTATATCCAATGCCATATAGAGTCCCTATTTGACCAAATAACTTAATTATTTGATCATTGGGACTCTATAACTTATTCACCATGTGAAACCCCAGATCTCATCTAGTTTTCACACCAAAAATCAATCTAGAAGGTGGCAGCATGAGTAGATAAGGAAGAGCCCATTGCACCTAGGACTATTCCCTCAAGAGTATGATCCAAATCAAATTCTATCAAAAACCCAATCTAGGAACCTCCAAAAATTATAAAATTTGGCACACCCAAAGTATGACTCGATCCCTATCATATATCCAAAAATTAGAGCAAAAACATTTTTAGAGAAATTTCTAGAAGCCTCTAATCAGGTAACCCTCAATTCTCTTAATTAGGTCAACTTTTGACCCTAGTCCAATTGCACTATGAAGGAATTTAATTTCTATAATTAATCTGATCTGGATAAGTTTCAGTTAGATAAAAATAAACCCATTCAATATATATGAATGATTTAAATCAAATTTGACTCGATTGTGATAAATCAGAAAGATTATAGAAGGAGAAAGTCAGGCTCAATCATGTGCTAGCATGATTACCTTGAACCTAATTGAATCTAATCCAAATCAATCAAATTGGGTTAGCTTAATTGATGACATCCAAATCCAAACCATTATTTGTATGACCCAGTTAGGCTCAGTTTTGTATAGTAATGAGACATGTTGCGATCTCTATCATTAACATCATCGAAACACCTTTCGAGGGACCAAAATTTTTCTGATTCATATAATTAGAATAATCGATCATCAAAATCATTCTAATTGCCTCCAAAATTCATCAGTAACACCTAGCAGTATATGATGGCAATCCATCAGAACTAAAAATGAACCTCTTAGTATAGCTATCTGTGTGATTAAGTTCTTCTATCTTGAGCTCCGATAGGATTAGTGTTAAGGTGAACTCGTCAAACCCAATATCTATCATATGAATTAATCATTTGATTCAAGTCCAACATGAAATCCTAATAGAAACTCTTTCTTTCACCTTCACTCTACCATGGACATGGGCTTATGGACTCGATTCTCATGATCATCATAGGACTATTCCTCTTCTATCGAGGTAGATAGATCCTCTATTGGTGCGGTCCAATTTTTACAATTGACGTACCATAGCCAACATACATCTTAGGGTTTCGAATGGCTAGGAGATCAAGTTATGGTGTAGTTAAACTATAACACCCTCAAGGTGAATTGCCTAATGTACCTCAGATTAAAGAACCATACACACCACTACAGCATCAAGCCAGTCATCGATGAGTAGGTAGACTTCCTTATAACTATCCTAGATGGTCATGCTTAGTGCCCTCATTCTCTAATGAGTATCTGTACTCTCACTTCGGTGTCTCTATACCATAGACTTAAGACTCATCTGCTCTAAGAAAGCGATCATACACCAACCTTTCAAATCGACCACCATCCTCATGATGATCCTATGGTCGAGAGCAGTTTATGAGTTAACTATGAGAATTCATGTCCTAAATTTTCAATTCTTGAAAATATGAATTATCATTACTATTAACTCAAAGGATGTATCACAGATACTTTAAATACACACTATGATAGAAAATAATTTTTTTATTAATTTATAGTCAAAATTATAAAATTATTCTTAGAAGCATATTACAAGTGTCAGCCAATTTGGCTTTTAGAACACACATCTAACAAACTTCCACTTGACCTAAAGCCAATTGGCTACAAATCTAAGTCCCATCTTTTCAAGATGAGCTTTGATCTTCTGCTGGTCTAAAGGCTTCATCAGTGGATCTGCCGCATTATCTGCAGAGTCGACTCTCTTGACCTTGATGTAATCCTTCTTGAGGTAATCATGGATGAGGTGGAATTATCGCTCGATGTGCTTGAATTTCTAATAAGACCTCGGCTCCTTAGCTAGAGCTATGTCGCCATTATTATCGTAGTACAGAGGGATGACATCCAATGGCATTACTTCATGCTCTACGGTAAACTTCTTATACTAGAATGCCTCCTTCGTAACTTTCGATGAAGCGATGTACTCTGCTTCCATGATGGAATCTACTATTATGGTCTGCTTGAAACTCTTCTAGCTGACAGCATCACTATTATACACAAATAGACAATCAGATGTCGACTTTCGATCATCTATGTCAGACATAAAGTCTGAGTCTATATAATCCTGGACCTGGAGCTCTCAATTATGAAAAATCAAGAATATATCCTTAATCCTTCTTAAGTACTTAAGGATATATTTTACAGAAGTCCAGTGCTCTTCATCTGAATTCGACTGATACCTACTCGTGATACTCAAGCATAGGCGATATTAGGTCATGTATATAATATGTTCTATATAAGGCTCCCTATTGCCGAAGCATAAGGGATCTTGCTCATGCATTCAATCTCCTCAGGTGTGTTGGGACATCTTCTTGGAGAGATGAATACCATATCTGAAGGACACTAATCCTCTCTTAAAGTTTTTCATGCTAAACCTTTTTAGCACCTCCTCTATATACATCAATAATTACCATAATTTACAAAATAAAAGTATTAAATAATATATTAATTTAATATTTATTTAAAAAATTTAATATTTTTATTAATATTTTATAGAAAAAATATCCACCAATATGAAGAGATTGATTTATGGGTTCCAACAAAATAAATTTCACTCAAATCGGAGCTAAATTGGAATTATTGTGAAAGCTGGAAGTTTAATTGAAAAGAAAAATAATAATAATAATAAAAGAAATGAACTGGGTCAGCTGAGCCGGCCAGCCCAGCTCTAGCGCCGGCGACTCAGCGCCAGATAACCAGCAACCGGCTCAGCCGGCTCACCCACCAGCGGCTGCCGACGTCACGCCTACAGCAGAAACGTCGCGGTTTATAGAGGCCGCATTACTGTAGTGGTGGACCAGTTCTTGTCGCGGTCCACGGGAGGAGGGGCGCTGTGCGCCATCGTACGGCTAAAAAGCCATCTTTGCACGCGATGAACAGCTGAGGACGCAATAGATTTTTATCTAATCTTTCCCAGCATTCATCAGGCACTGATCAACGGCCCTCAAACAGCCGGTGGAGATTTGACGGTTGGGCGAGTTTCCAAGCTGATTCAAGAATTCCCAGCCTCCCAAACGCGCGATCCAATGGCAGATGTCGCTCCAAATCAAGATCCAATGGCTCGAGATCAATCCAACTATGATCAAGAGCTCCTGCAGTGGATTTTTTTATGGGTTTTGACTTAGAATGAATGGCCAGAATTTATTAGGCATGAATAATTCGATCCTTAACTCCAACAAGCAGCCAAAAACTCCTGGTTGCTCCTCTATTTAACTCCCTCTCACCCCAAATTTAGGGGAGCCCATAGAGAGCCCCCCTAGGGAAAAGTACATCTTTTTTTTTTCTTTTTCTCTCCTTCCTCTTTTTCTCTCCTCTTTTCTATTTTTTTTTTTTATTTTTTTTTATTTATTCTAGAGAATTCAAAGATGCCGCAAGCTACAAGAATCAAAATTATGTACAGCTAATGATCTCGTATCCAGGAGAATAATGAAATTCTTCCAAACATGAGAGTTTATAATTTGAATCCTATTTTCTTTTATTGAGTAATAAAATTTAGTTATCTTTTACATGCTTTTCTTATTCATACTTTAATGTTGAAATTCTTATAATTTAAACCTAAAGAGATAGATCATGATCATGAATAGATACGATCTATATTCAAGTTAGAATAAATTATAAGATCTATATTTTAATATTTAATTTTTTATAATTTATACCTAAAGAGATAAATTATGATCGTAGATAAATACGATTTATGCTCAGATTAGAATTAATTATAGAAATTAAATCAAAATTATATTCTTTGATTACATGATCTAAATAGTCTCTGTCTATGAGATGGGTCATGATCATGCTAGAAATGCTCCATGCTCAGTAGAATAGATTATGTTAGAATCTAATTAACGAAATATACAATTCCTAAGATTGCATGTCGATAATAAAAAGATTGCATGAATCAAATATAAATTTGAATATTAGAAGATGAAACTGAAACCCTAGACGATTTCTCCTCTTTAATTAATTCTAGAAATTTTAATTAATTAAGTATTTTTTTTAATTTGCTAAAATCTCAATTGATTTTCTTTAATCTGCTTCTTTGAATTTTTATTTAATAAATTAATTTTATTTATAATTATATTGAACGCAACTTAGCCTTCAATCCTCGAGAAAATCGACATCTGACTCACCACTGTCCTAATCCAAAGTAAGTTTGGTTTTAAATTATTATTTGATGCTCTAATGACAAGCAGTTAAATTTTTGGCATAATTGTTAGAGATTGTAACACGGTTGCTTCAATTAATTAAAAATTAATTAATTAATTTTAAAAAAATTAAAAAATAAAAAATAAAAAATAAAAAAATATTTTTTATTATTCTTTAATTTTATTTAGTTATTATTATCTTTCATAATTAATTTCTTACTTTATAATTTAGATTAATTTACTGCTTTTCAGACTTAATCACTTGAATTTACTTTTCTTTGCAAAACCAAACAAATCAAAAACCTAAAATACACTTATAAAAAGATAAAATCCTAAAGCCTAAATAATCACTAACATCTCATAATACTTAATTAATTTAGCGAAACCAAAAACATAACTTAAAATTAATTTTTAAACATATTTGGACATCTTGTTTGATTTGCATTGCATACTCATAATCTACTTTAAGGGCACAACCCATTAAACAAGATAAGCTGAAAATTTGATCATCCTTCCTTAGCACACAAACCACCATCCTTCATATTGCATTAACCTAAGCTTTTTAATTTAAAATTAATTAGACATTAGTCCTTAAGAATATTTGAGCTCATTAGGATAAGGAATCCTAAAGTTAGATCGAATTAGGGTTAGTCAGTTTGACTAGTGTCTAAGGCAAGTGGTTCAAGGATCACGTCCCAAAGAAAAATGGTTACTTAATTGATTTCATTAGCTTATCTAACCAAGATAATTTATATCTAAGTAAAGCAACGGGAGTACTCCCACCGATCTTACACTTATCTGGCCAATTGGGTGGTTGATTCTTTACCTGGAGGGCTTGAAGGTTATCTTGGTAGTTATGAGCTATCTAGATCTAAGAGAACCCTAGGGTAGGGAGTCTATATTTGCTTAACTTGATTGCTATTAACATACAATTCAAACCCTAATTTGAACACTCTCTTCTATCATCCCTAGATCTAGGACTCTTTAAGGCTCTCATCTTTAGAATTCTCTTTCCTCATCTCTCTTCTTATTCTATAAAATTAAATAAAATAAAATAAATAAATAATTAGAGATGGATTTAGATAGTATATTTGTTGATCTGTCCTATAGAGTAGATCGTCTAGAAGCCCATAGAAATCCTTCACATCCATCTTTTCTTCCTGTACAATAAGTTTGTGCAATTTGTTCGAGTCCCACCCACTTTGCAAGAAGATGCCCAAACTGATTTTCTGAGTATATGTATGAGCATGATTATCAAGATCAAACTCAAATGGCCTATAAACTAGGAATACTAGCCATATTATCAATTTCTTAAATGAGAATATACAAAATCACTATCGGTACCAAAAGGAATTTTGAAGTTTATGCATGTGGTAATTCATGATGAATTGCCCAATGCATCAGTCAAGGATGCAGATATATCGTTCTGCAGATCAAGTCCACTTCACACCGAGATTCTCAAGCTCTTCCATGTCCCTTGATCATTGTCAGACAGTGATCTTGGACTGACGCCCATCACGCATCTTAGCCTTAAAAAGTTATTTTATGACTTGATATTTGGCTGTGCGACTCTGTTCACCAAACATCTCCTGTAGGTGAGCCAACATTTGGTGAGCAGTCCTGATATCTTCATGTTGGCACTGGAGCTCATCAGACATCGAGCCCAACATGTAGTATCTGGCCTTATTATCTTCATCAATCCATTTTTCCAGAGACGCTCTCTGTTC
>QRFJ01002788.1:0-120976 GCA_006176705.1 Cocos nucifera | reverse complement strand
AGTGGATGGATGAGCTGGTAAGGTGGGAGGGTCCTGGTCCAAAACATGTGTTAACTTCTCTGAACCCAAAATAATTTTGTAGTTCCTGAGCCAATCTTTATAATTGGGTCCAGTCAGTCTATGTGTGTCTAGGATACGTGCCAGTTGGTTGGACGCAGATATTTTCCTGTAGAGAGTCAAAGATTCTAGTTAGATATTGTAATTTTGACTTGACCAATTTATTTAGGGATTTTATTTTTAAACAAATTAGCTCCCACTATTTTCTCGGATCCCTACACTCCCTCTGTAGAGATGCGAAAATCTCCGTGATTGATGATTTCTAGTGGGTGGTGCGGTCTCACCAACTGACTCATCACCTCACCTAACAGTTATTGGTGATGGGTTAGCCAATGAGTGAACAACTCTTGTTCAATGATTCTCTAATCATGGTGCACCCAAACTTGATCTCTAATTCATGAATCTCACCGTATCCGAAATATTGATCCACTCCTTAGTTAAGTCAGATCCACCATTTGCATAGACTGGGTTCCTAATTGAGTCTCTCACCATATCCGGAATATTGAGCCCAACTCATCCTCTAGCCCATAGCATCCAATGCCTAATAGACATGGTTGCATCTTTCCGGTGCAACTGAGCCACTGTATCCAGTCGAGAACAATCAACCCCGGGAAGGGCCCGCACATCTACAATGGTGGAAGACCTCGGACTTAATCTTTTCTTAGGGAGAATTGATTCAGGTCTCTTTAAACTTGACTTAGCTTAGTCATAACAATTATGACTAACCTAGTGGCATGGGTTAGCTCGGATTATTGACCACCTCAGATCAGAACTGTGTCAACAGATATGGCCAGGTAAGTGAGACCGGTGGAAGGAATATGCCATTAACTCGTACAAGAACGCATTCAGGTCGAGTAGCTTCCAATTAAAAACCAGTCGGTCGTCTGTGCCAAACTTACCTTAGACACCAAATTGTTGAGTCAGAACCAATTGGGTTAGCCTACAATCCAGACTCTAACCTCTGAGCCTAATTAGGTCTTGCTTGATCATGACTCGATCTTGACCCAGACTTAATCCTATTAGGCTGGTCAATTTAAGCATTGTTGATCCCATCTAACCAACTCTTGATTCGGTTTGATCAACCGCTTAGACCTAATTGAGCTACCCAAGCCCGAACCCAGTATTATGAATATGTCTTAGATCTGAAATTCTCAATTTTAGACCTAATTAATATTCCATAAACTTAATTCTTAATTAAGTTGGGTTCATAAACAAAATATGCACAATAAATCCTAGGGTTTCAGGATCTAGGATTTTGCAGAAAGTAAGTTTTGGGTTTCTGATTAAGGACGAACACGTAGCACCCCTACACGTCATAAGAACACCCCATCGAATGGAAAGAGAGGGCCTTTAAACCCTTCTTCGTTCTTATGATCGGACGGCCAAGAGGAACGCCTTAATCAGGAACATGTAAATCTACAAAACAGTATAGATCTATATCATATATCTCATATACAAATTTAGATCTAATCAAGGCATATTTTGCATACATCTCATGTATCAAATCATGCATATTTTCAGATCTAAATTATCTCATAATAATCTAAAAAATTAGATTTAAATTGATCTAATTAAAATAAATTCTAATCTAGATAATTATGTAGAACTATTCTACAACTAGTCTAGACATGCATCAATCATATCTCATATGATATTCAAAAATTAAATAATTTTTATTTGCTGTTTATCAGATATTATTATAACACTTATAATATCAAAAAATAGTAAATAAGAAGATCTAAAATATGATTTAATCAGATTAAATCAAAGACATGCAAAACTATTCTATAGAACTATTCTATTCTAGAACTAGTCATGCATATCTTCTTAATCTTAGATCCAAATCATTTAATTTTAATTTTTTGATTTTAGATCTGATCACATCTCATGTGACATCTAAAATCACTTTATTTTCTAATTAAAATAAAATTAAAATCAGATCTAAACAATTTAGAACCATGGCTCTGATACCAGTTGAAGGGAAATCCTGATTTCCCGGTCCAGGTTCGTCCAGATCTGATCAGATCAAGAGATATATTTCAAAAATTTTTCTCTTGATCTCAATCAGATCTTGATATGTTTTAGATCTGATTCTTATTATTTTAATAAATAAAATAAAATAAGATAAATTAAATCAAATTTAATTTACCTGATTTGGGTAATCCTATTACCCTGTAGATGATCCTGATTTGCAGCGGAAGGTTCTGGATCTTAGCCACGCAAGCGCCTGGCCTCTACCGGTATCCACTCGGGTTGGATCTAGAGATCCTCTTCTTCTCTATCATGCCTCCAAAAATCAGATCTGGATCTGATCTGGAGGATCTTCAAAACTCCTTTTGAAGATCAGCAGTCGTCCTTTGCAGCAGTGCAGCCTTCTTCTTTTGATCGCCTTTCTTTTGATCTGGAATGCACCAACCAAAATCCAAAACTCTTTTGGACGTGGAGAGGAGAAGGAGGAGAAGTTTAGGCATGGAGGAAGAGGAGAGAAGCAGCCTTGGGGCATGGGAAATCTCTTTTTTTTGGGTTGGGCGCAGGGTCTTATTTATAGACCTCTTATGATCCAACTCCTCTTATTCTCAACCAATCACAACCCTTTGTGAAATCAGATCTAAATCTGATTGGTTGGAATAGAGTCCCCTGGATTCCTCCTTAGAGGGTGCCTAAGACCAGTCAAATTGGATTCTTAGTAGAACTCTGATTGGAATCCAAAAGGGAGGTGGAGTCCTTGTCCAACAAGGACTCCAAGGCGCCTCCAACTTGGGCGCACGCCTAGGGTGGCGTGCGCCCTCCTCCTTGCCAGGTTCTGGCAGGGGGACAGGCCCCCACCAGTTCTCCAATAGGTGCATGACACGTGGACAAAAGTCAAAGTATCTATGGTCAACATTTGACCAGTCAAAGGTCAACTTTTGACCAAAGTCAAAGGACCAAAAATGGCAGGTGACCAAAAATGGCAGGTCATGTCTTATAAAATAAGACAACCTTCTCTAACTTGGACAACCTCCAGTTAGACCATATGAAGGCCTCTGATTGAGCACAAACTCCTTTGGCTCAGTCAGGACAACTTATTTGTGATAGTAAAAGAAGAACGTTAGGTTCAATCGAGTGCTAGCACGATTTTCTTGAACCTAATTGAATCTCATTCAGATCAATTGAACTAGATCAGTTCAATTGATGATCACCAGATTCAAACCCTTGTTTGTGTGACCCAGTTAGGTTCAGTTCTGTATGGTAATGGGATATGTCATGATCTCTATCATAGACATCATCGAAACTCCTTTCGATGGATCAGAACTCTTCTGATTCGAACAGCTAGAATGATCGATCATCTAAATCATTCTAATTGCTCCCAAAATCCACCAGTGACACCTAGCAGTATATGGTGGCAACCCATCAGAGCTGAATGCGAACCTCTTGGTGCAGCTACCTGTGTGATTAAGTTCTTCTATCTTGAGCCCCGATCAGATTAGGGTTAAGGTAAACTCGTCAAACCCTAGTCTCTGTCATATGATATGATCATTCGATTCGAGTCCAATATGAAAACCTAAATAGAAACTCTTTCTATTATTTCACTCTGCCATGGCCATGGGCTTCAGGACTTGATTCTCATGATTATCATAGGGCTGCTCCTCTACCACCGAGGTAGATAGATCCCATCTTGATGCAATCCAGTTCCTACAATGAACATGCTATAGCCAACATACACCTCAGGGTTCCATATGGCTAGGAGACCGAGTAATGGTGTAGTCAAACTATAACACCCTCAAGGTGAACTGCCGATGCATCTCAGGTCAAAGAACCAGACACACTACTGCAGCATCGAGTCAGTCATTGACGAGAAGGTAGACTTCCTAATGACTACTCGAGGTGGTCACGCTCAGTGCCCTCGTTCTCTAACGAGTACCTGTACTTTCGCTCTGATGTCTCCACACCGTAGACTCAAGACTCATCTACTAAAGAGAAGCGATCGTACACCAACCTTCCGGATCAATCACCATCCTCGTGATGATCCTATGGTCGGGAGCTGTTTATGAGTTAATAATGATTATTCATGTCTTAAATTTTTAACTCTTGAAAATATGAATTATCATTACCATTAACTTAAAGGATGTATCACAGATACTAAATACACAGGTGTGATAGAAAATAACCCATTTTATTGATTATAGTCAAAATTATAATTTTGCCCCTAGAAGTGTATTATAAGTGTCAGCCAATTCTGGCTTCTAGGGCACATATATCTAACAGCATTGACACTCAATCCATATTGCTTAATCTAAAAGTGCTTTTGGAGAGCATAGTAGGATTGCTAGATATGAGATATCTAAGCAATTATTTCATGCAAGAATGATAGAAGGAACATCCATACAAAATTATATTTTGATGGTAATTGACCTAATCACTCGATTAAGTCAATTATGTTTTGTAATAGATGGAGAGTTAAGTTAGGATTTGATCCTGCAATCACTTTAAGAATTATATTCTCAGTTTGTCATGAACTATCACATGAACAAACTGAATTCTTCATTGCCTGAGCTGTTAAATATGCTCAAGATAGCAGAAAATTATATCAAGAAAGATAAGGCTCCTCTTCTTCTTGTGGAAGATCTCCAAGAAGAAGGCAGACAAAAAGGGTTCAAAGAGAAGGTTGAATCCTAAAAGTGATAGAAATAAGAAGAAAAAGGGGAAGAAGGTCTCCAGACAAATGACCTATTTTCACTACGGTAAAGTAGATCATCGGAAGAGAAATTGCAAGGCTTATCTTGCAACCATGAAGTCTGGTGCAAATAATATACCAAAAGGTATGTATGAGATACATACTATATTATCATTAAATTCTTTTATTTTAAATTCTTCGGTATTAGATACCGACTGTGATTTTCATATCTGCAAATCTTTACATGGGTTGCAGAAAATTAAGAGTTTGAAAAAAGATGACTTCAAGCTTTATGGCGTTGGAGGAGAATCTATCCAGGCAGAAGCTGTAGGGACAAATATATTGAAGTTACCTTATGGAAAGATCTTAGAGCTTATAAATTATTATTATATGCCTAAGATCATTAGAAATATTATATCTATACCCTTATTATTAAAATAAGATTATAGTCTTAATGTAATGAGCGAAGGTTGCTCGATCAAATATTCTAATGAAATTATTTGTTTTGGCATATTTAGCAATGGTTTGTTGACTCTATATTTGGATAATAATATATTTCATATTGATGAAAATGAAAAACATAAGAGAGATGACATAAATAATACTTTACTCTGGCATTGTCGATTAGGTCATATTAGTGAGGCTAGGATTAACAAGTTATACAAAGAAAAGTTCTTTGATCCTTTTGATTATGAATCATTGGGAACTTATGAATCATGCCTCATGGGTAAAATGACCAAGATTCTATTTAGTGGACATAGAGAAAGGATAAATGAGTTATTAGGACTTGTACATATGGATGTATGTGGTCCTATGACAACTCAAGCTAGAGGAGGATACTCTTATTTTATTACATTCACTGATGATTTATCTAGGTTTGGATATGTGTATCTTATGAAACACAAATCAGAAGCCTTTGATAAATTTAAAGAGTATCAAAGTATGGTCGAAAAACAAACTGGACAATGTATAAAAATCCTTCGATCTGATCGAGGAGGAGAATACTTATCTAGTGAGTTTCTTGACTATCTTAAATTTAAAGGAATTCTCTCTGAATGGACACCTCCTTATACACCGCAATTAAATGGTGTAGCCGAAAGAAAAAATTACCTTATTAGATATGGTATGGTCCATGATGTGCTTCACTGATTTACCTATTTCCTTCTGGGGTCATGCTCTGGAGACTGCAATTTACATCTTGAATAGAGTACCTTCTAAATCTATATCTAGTACTCCATATGATATATGGAGAAGTAAGAAACCTAATCTTAAGTATCTTAAGATATGGGGTTGTCCAGCTTATGTCAAAAGAAATTTTGGACATAAACTTGATGCTAGATCAGACAGATGTCTATTTATAGGATATCCTAGAAATAGTATAGGATATTTATTCTACCATCCTACTGAACAAAAGATATTTGTAAGTAGGCATGCCATTTTCATGAAAAAAAAATTTATCCTAGAAAAGGGCAGTGGCAGAAATATTGAACTTAGTGAAGTTCAAGAAAATCAAATAGAAATTTCTCAACCATATAATCACATAAAAGAACTAGAACACATAACTCCTATCCGTAGGTCTAAAAGAGTACGAAATACACCTATGAGGTATGGTTTCATTATTGAGAATAATGAAGCCCAAGTCATTGAAAATGATGAACCTCTGACTTATGCAGAAGCAGTCAAAAGTAAGGACTCTTACAAATGGCTGGCTGCCATGCAATCTGAAATGGAATCCATGCACACCAACAAAGTATGGACTTTGGTGGATGCACCAGGATATAAATCCTATTGGATGCAAATGGATTTTTAAGAAAAAGATTGGAGCTGATGGTCAAATTGAAACCTATAAGGCCAGATTGGTGGCTAAGGAGTTTTAGGCAAAAACAGGGGATTGATTATGATGAAATATTTTCACCTATTGCCATGCTCAAATCTATTTCGGATTATGCTTGCTATAGCAGCATACCACGACTATGAAATATGGCAAATGGATGTAAAGACTGCCTTCCTTAATGGTTTCCTTGAGGAGAAAGTCTATATGTCACAGCCAGAAGGATTTGAGTCAAATGAGAGACCAAATCAGGTATGCAAACTTAAGAGATCCATTTATGGATTAAAGCAAGCATCAAGGAGTTGGAACATCCATTTTGATGAAATAGTAAAAGAGTTTGGTTTTATCAAGAATGTTGATGAACCATGTGTGTACAAGAAAACTAGTGGGAGAACCATAGTCTTCTTGGTTCTGTATGTAGATGACATACTCCTCATTGGGAATGATATCCCAATGTTACAATCAGTCAAATTATGGCTATCAAATAAATTTTTCATGAAAGATTTGGGAGAAGCATCCTATATACTAGGAATAAAGATCTATAGAGATAGATCTAAGAGGATGCTAGGCTTGTCCCAATCAAGGTACATTGACTTAATACTGAAAAGATTCAGTATGGATGGGAGTAAAAGAGGTTATTTATCCATGAGTCAAGGCATACATCTCTCTAAAAAGATGTCTCCTAAGACACCTGAAGAGAGAAATAGAATGAGTTCTATTCCTTATGCTTCGGCTGTTGGATCAATAATGTATGCCATGTTATGTACAAGGCCTGATGTTGCTTATGCTTTAGGCATTGCAAGTAGATTTCAAGCTGATCCAGGAGAGGATCATTGAAAAGCTGTGAAAAATATTCTTAAGTACTTGAGAAGGACTAAAGATATTTTTCTAGTATATGGAGGTTCTGATCTTAAATTAGAAGCATATTCTGATTCTAATTTTCAATCAGACCTAGATGATAGCAAATCCATTTTAGGATATGTCGTTACTTTAAACGGTGGAGCAGTGAGTTGGAAGAGTACTAAGCAGCCAACTATTGCTGACTCAATCACTGAAGTAGAATACATAACTATAAGTGAAGCCGCCAAGAAAGCTGTCTGGATGAAGAAGTTCATCACTGAATTAGGTGTTATTCCTAAAATTGAGAATCCAGTACCACTTTACTGTGATAATACTGAAGCTATAGTTCAAGCAAAGGAACCAAGGTCTCATCATAAATCCAAACACATTCTGACATGCTTCCATCTCGTTTGAGAAATTATTGAAAGATAAGATGTGGTCATAGAACGAGAGGATACAGATAACAACATAGCAGATCCATTCACTAAGATTTTACCACTGTAACTGTTCGATCGCCATCTTGATTATATGGGATTAAAATATAAGGGCGATTGGCTTTAGTGCAAGTGGGATATTGAAAGGAATATGCCCTCAAGCCAATTTATTTTTGGGATGTTCTTTGTCTTCCAAACTCATGTAATTACATTTTTAATAAATAAAGGCATTTATTTCATCATATGCAGTATCTTATTATTTATTTAAGATTATGATGAACTCTATAAATTAGGGCTATGATTTTAGGATTATGATGAGATCATACTAGTGAGACCTAAAATCTTAAAATCCTAATTTAAATATTCCTAGTCGATGGGACATTGAGTTAGGGATCAATATTTTTTGGTAAGACTAGCACATTCTTTGTATGCTCGATTAAGAGGGTGATTGATCTCACAATAACTTGTGTATGACACTAATACAAGAATGTGGGTGCTCATTAGAGAATGAGTTCACTGAATTGATCCAAATTGAGAATATCTAATGGAGTCTTATCTACATGTCAATAGATGGTTCTCATAGTGGAATTTGTGCATGTAATCCTTTGACCTGAAACTACCATAGAATCTTATATATATAAATCCATATTTTGGTTCATACTCATTCATGACTTAGTTATGTATGGGATGATCTGGATATGGTAGATTATATATATGAAGATTGTGAGTAGGTTAACAAGGAATCGATCTCTCCTGGTAAGAGGAAATAGCATCCTACCTGCTTCAAACAAATAATGATTCAGGAAGACTTTGATCAAAGCATGATGAAAATTAGAAATGGTTTCTAATATTTCATTAAATGAATCATTATCATAAGATTGAAAGAGAAATGAATATGATATTGGGATTGACATATTTCCATACCCAGAGTCATATATAGGATGCAGGAAGATCGAAGGATCTAGTTGCATGGTAATTTTCACTGAAGGATATTTTTGGTATTTCCATCAAAATTTTACATCTTTCGGATAGTCATGATACATTGCTAGATGTCAATCATGTCTTGTGGGTTTGATCAAATTAAAATTTTAATTTGATCATTAAATTAGAAAGTGTTCTAAATTAAGTCAAATTGGGTTGGCTAGTTTTGACCTAAATCGGTTTGGTTGAGTTCGAACCAGATTAGGTCAAATCACACCCTGACTCACTGCTGGTTAGATGTGGAACCTAATGGGTCACACACAAAGAGAATTGATTAAGGGTCTAATTAGATTAGACCATGTTTGCCAGATGAATATGCTAGCACATATAGTAAACCCTAGCATCTGGATTCGAATTGGATTTGAATCGGCTTTCGATTTGGGCTAATTTAGATTCGATTTAAGCCAAATAAGATTTAGTCTTGAGTTGGATTAACCTAGATTGATTAGGCTTCAGTTTGGATACCACATACCTATATCCCACATGCCAGAGAGTCTCTCTCTTATGCGTGGGAAGTCTTTCATGCGCAAAGGACTCTTTGGCGCATGGAATAAGATAGCGCCTACCTTCTTTGACTTTTCTCATATGTTATGTCATGTAAATATTTTTTAATTAGCATGGACATCTGATATTGGGCACAAAAGAGTCCTTCTGCAGATGAAATACTTTTTTTTTCCTTTTAAATTTTTTGCCCAGGATGTTTTGTCGCCCAAGCCCCCTTGCCACCTAAGACTCCATGCCGCCTACTCCTCCTTAACATCTCTTGGACTAAGTCAAAGTCTCTTGGGACTTTGACTATTCAATGTTTATCTCCATGCCTTCTTGCTGAATGGGCATCCCTTTTTAAAGCCACTGGATGGCTTTGTTTCATGATCTAATGGATGAAAAGGGTGGCGCCAAAGATGAAGCATTGCGACTCTTCATAAAAACTTACGTAGAATTAATCCAAGAGTCCTTCTGCTTTAAGGCACCTCTTGGACTAAGTCTATATCTCATTTTTTACTGATGAGGTGTGAGATTGACTGATGGGGCATGAGAATTTGATGAGGAAAGGGCGTGAGTTTTTTAGATGGCACCCCTACATACAATATAAATAGGGGTGCACACTAAGAGTCCTTGGGTGGAAAAACATTATCTTTTCTTTCTTACAAGAGTTTCTTTTTGTCCAATTTTCTTTCTTCCTTTCTCTTATCTAGACCTTGTCATTTAAGGATAAGTAGTCATCTTAAGACTAAGAGATTAGGAAGAAAAATTAAGAAGACAAAAGAAAAAGAAAGATAGATAAGGAAAGGCAAGGAAGGTGACATAAAGGCTTAAGAAGGTCTTGCCCATTTAATTAAAGTTCTTATTATAAGAATTTTAATTATATAAATCAGAGGTGCTGGTGTCTTGGTCAAGTCTCTATGTGGATCAACGTTGGAGGGTGAACACGTGGGCACCTGGTGGAAATCCTGATGAACTGCTACCGACGATCAGGGTCAATTTAGGGTTTAGCGATAAGAGGTATGTTCTAATACTTTCTTTTATATTACAAATGCATGTTATATGATTTAATTACTAATAAGGTGGTCTTAGGGTTTGGGTTTGGTTTATTTGATTTCATGTTTTTGCTTTGAAATCCATGCTTCCACCCTGTACACCAAATCCAACATCAAGGCCTCTTCCGCCATCAGTCTAAAATGAACGAGGTCTTCGACTTTGCTCATGTTAGGATGAGGTTCTCCTCCTATTTCTAACGGACTGTGGGGGCACATAAGGGCCATTGTTAGGGCCTCTCCCTCCATCTTATCTAAAATGAATGAGGTCTTCCACTTTGCTCACATTAGGATGAGGTTCTCCTCCTATTCCTAACGGGCTATGGGGGTACATAAGAGCCATTGTCAGGGCCTCTCCCTCTATCTCGTCTAAAATGAATGAGGTCTTCGACTTTGCTCATATTAGGATGAGGTTCTCCTCCTTTTTCTAACAGACTATAGGGGCACATAAGGGCTGTTGTTAGGGCCTCCCCCCCCCCCCCCCCCCCCCCCCCCCCCCCCCCCCCCCCCCCCCCCCCCCCCCCCCCCCCCCCCTCTTTCATCTCGTCTAAAATGAATGAGGTCTTCGACTTTGCTCATATTAGGATGAGATTCTCCTCTTGTTCCTAACATGACCACTTTCAGTTGTATCTTTCCTATCATCATATACTTCTTGCACCAAGAAATAATAATGCTGAAATGGAGTTTTATTGAAGAAAGATTACTGGTAGTACATCCTCAGATTTTCTGAGTTCCAAGGTCATGGAAGCGTTATTCCTCTGAGCTCCTTCAGGCGATAATTCCCGGATCGGACGACCTCATCTATTTCATATGGGTCGTCCTCATTTAGGGCAAGCTTCTCCTGGCTCTAAGGCTGAGAGATGGTGACTCACCAAAGTACTAGGCCCCTCAGAGATAACGTCGATGATACCTGGAGGTGGTCGATCTTCTTATTGTTCCTCCCTCATTTATGGTTCTAGCTGTGGTAGAGCCTTTGGCTTGCTTCAAGCTGACATCTGTGGAGCATTAAGGGGGGCATATTTGTGAAACCTTCTAAAGGAAACTTCTTCTCTCCCTTCTTTCGGGGCTTCTTTGACGATGAGCTCGTGGAGGAGTTCGATCTCGCTTAGGCTCAGAGGAAGCTTGAGAGCGCGGCTGAGCTTCACTCAGCTTTTCTTTCTCAGTGGGCCCGCCTGGCTCGTTGATTCGCCGCTTACCAAAGGCTTCATCATCCTTGGTCTTGAAGGCCTTTTCAGCTCGAGCGTAACCTTCAGCCCGAGCTAGCAGATCGGCAAAGTTTCTGGGGTACTTTTTTTTCAGGGAGAACAGTAAATCATTCTTTTGGAGGCCATCCTAGAGTGCAGCCATTACGATTGATTGGTCCAGGTTCTGGACCTCCAATGCAGCGGCATTAAATCGGATGACATAAGTCTGGATAGATTTTCTCTCCTTCTACTTGATGTTCATCAGAGAATCCGAACCTCGGTTTGGATGTCGGCTGCTAATGAAGTGAGCCACGAACTGATGGCTCATCTAATTAAAAAAAAAGATGGTACATGGCTTAAGTGCCGAGGATCAATTTCTGACGGCTCCCTTGAGGGTGGACAAAAAAGCCCGAAATAAAATAGCGTCTGAGGCACTGTGGAGCAACATCATTGTCCGAAAGATCTTCAGATGATCGATCGGATCGAAGGTTTCATCGTAACTCTCAAACTATGGAAGCTTGAAGTTTGATAGGATTGGTTCCTACATGATCCTCTGAGAAAAAGTAGGGTCAGTGCAAATATCATTACCGTGTGAGGAGGAAGTATGACGGAGCTCTTCGATTCATCGGCTCATTTCTAGGAGCCTTTGATCCAAGAGATCTTCACGATCATTGATCTCCAAGGTTTTCTGGTGGAATGGGCGTGAAGCTTCCTCTTGGGTCAAGTCATGGTCTGAGCATGGGTCTTTCATCCTCTACTTCTCCTTTCCGAAGATCAAAGGTCGGATAGCTGAGGTTGATCGTTCCCAGACCAGACCATGGGGCTCCTTAGAAGCCTACTTCGATCGAACTAGTACCGAGGCCTGCCGATGTATGGCCTGCATCGCCTCTATGAGACCATAAACCTACTGGACCAGTAGGTTCAATTGCTCCACATCCACCATGGCTGGAGGTGGAGCTCGAGTTATCGGAGCTGGAATGGATGTATCTGGATGGGATCTGACTGCAGAGGTCATTGATCGTCGGGTCGAAGCTTTCCTTGGAGGCATTTTTTCTGAAAAGAACTATAGAGAGAAAGAAGAGAGATTGTTGTTGACCACTCCTTTAAGATCAAGAAAACCTCAAGAATAGAGGCCCTTCCTTTAGCACCAATTCTGTTGGTGCAGAATTTAGTTGACGCCGGATCGAGCTAGAGTCGAGGAAGATGAGGTCACCGTCGATGATCTATAAAATAGAGTTCCATCCGGAGTTGATGGTGGTGACTCCAGTAGGACCCTCCGATGGTCAAGTTAGCTCTTTTGGCCAATAGAATGGAGCGCTCAGAGAGGAGTTCGGTAGAGTTTCGAGAAGAAAAAGAAAAGCTTCAAAAAAACATATTTGGAGGGTCTCTTTTTATAGGCGGAGCTTGTTGTAACTGTTTTGATAAATGACCATCGTAACCATTCTAATAAATGCCCATCATAATCATCTTGATAAATGCCAATCATGATTGTCTTGATAAATGACAATCATAATTATCATGATAAATGATAATTAAAATCATTCAGTAGTGGGATCGTCTGTAGGAATCCATCTGAAGGAATAGTCTAGAAGGAGTTCGGCTTCCGTAAAAGTTCGACTGGAGGAGGAGTCTGGAAGAAGTTTGACTTTCATAGAAGCCCGACTGAAGGAGTTCGAAAGGAGTTCAGCTTTCGTAGAAGCCCAACTGCTGGAGGAGTCCAGAAGGAGTTTGGCTCCCGTAGAAATCCGACTACTGGAGGAGTCCGGAAGGAGTTTGGCTTCCATAAAAGCCCGACTGAAGGAGGACTCCAGAAGGAGTTTGGCTTTCGTAGAAGCTCGACTAAAGGAGGAATCTGGAAGTTTGGCTGCTGTGAAAGTTTGGTTGGGGCTCGACCGTTGTGGAGTTCGATTGGGTTCGGAGTCTAGTTGGAGGAGTTCAGCCACTGGATGAGTTCGACCACTGGAGGAGATCGAATGGGGTTCGATCGTTGGAAAGAGAATTTTTTATTGAAGCTCTTTTGTGATTACCAGCTGTATTAGGCTAAGCACCAGGTTAGACTTCGATGGGAGTAGGATTTATTTCCAATAACGTTAAAAGGTGGGCAGTATGAAGAAGCTTGCTATATAGTTAGTTTTAACCAGTAGCCTATTTGACTCGAGTCAATAAATCCAAGGGGTGTACTGTTAGATATATGTGCCCTAGAAGCTAGAATTGGCTGACACTTGTAATACACTTCTAGGGGCAAAATTATAATTTTGACTAAAATCAATAAATGGGTTATTTTCTATCACACCTATGTATTTAGTGTCTGTGATACATCCTTTGAGTTAATGGTAATGATAATTCATATTTTCAAGAGTTGAAAATTTAAGACATGAATAATCATTATTAACTCATAAATAGCTCCCGACCATAGGATCATCATGAGGATGGTGATTGATCCGGAAGGTTGGTGTACGATCGCTTCTCTTTAGTAGATGAGTCTTGAGTCTACGGTGTGGAGACACCGGAGCGAAATTATAGGTACTCGTTAGAGAACGAGGGCACTGAGCGTGACCACCTCGAGTAGTCATTAGGAAGTCTACCTTCTCGTCAATGACTGACTCGATGCTGTAGTAGTGTGTCTGATTCTTTGATCTGAGATGCATCGGCAGTTCACCTTGAGGGTGTTATAGTTTGACTACACCATTACTCGGTCTCCTAGCCATATGGAACCCTGAGGTGTATGTTGGCTATAGCATGTTCATTGTAGGAACTGGATTGCATCAAGATGGGATCTATCTACCTCGGTGGTAGAGGAGCAGCCCTATGATAATCATGAGAATCAAGTCCTGAAGCCCATGGCCATGGCAGAGTGAAATAATAGAAAGAGTTTCTATTTAGGTTTTCACATTGGACTCGAATCGAATGATTATATCATATGACAGAGACTAGGGTTTGACGAGTTTACCTTAACCCTAATCTGATCGGGGCTCAAGATAGAAGAACTTAATCACACAGGTAGCTGCACCAAGAGGTTCGCATTCAGCTCTGATGGGTTGCCACCATATACTGCTAGGTGTCACTGGTGGATTTTGGGAGCAGTTAGAATGATTTAGATGATCGATCATTCTAGCTGTTCGAATCAGAAGAGTTCTGATCCATCGAAAGGAGTTTCGATGATGTCGATGATAGAGATCATGACATATCCCATTACCATACAGAACTGAACCTAACTGGGTCACACAAACAAAGGTTTGAATCTGGTGATCATCAATTGAACTGATCTAGTTCAATTGATCTGAATGAGATTCAATTAGTTTTAAGGAAATCGTGCTAGCATTCGATTGAACCTAACGTTCTTCTTTTGCTATCACAAATAAGTTGTCCTGACTGAGCCAAAGAAGTTTGTGCTCAATCAGAGGCCTTCATATGGTCTAACTGGAGGTTGTCCAAGTTAGAGAAGGTTGTCTTATTTTATAAGACATGACCTGCCATTTTTGGTCACCTGCCATTTTTGGTCCTTTGACTTTGGTCAAAAGTTGACCTGTGACTGGTCAAATGTTGACCATAGATACTTTGACTTTTGTCCACGTGTCACGCACCTATTGGAGAACTGGTGGGGGCCTGTCCCCCTGCCAGAACCTGGCAAGGAGGAGGGTGCACGCCTAGGCCCCCTGCCAGAACCTGGCAAGGAGGAGGGCGCACGCCACCCTAGGCGTGCACCCAAGTTGGAGGTGCCTTGGAGTCCTTGTTGGACAAGGACTCCACCTCCCTTTTGGATTTCAATCAGAGTTCTACTAAGAATCCAGTTTGACTAGTCTTAGGCACCCTCTAAGGAGGAATCCAGGGGACTCTATTCCAACCAATCAGATTTAGATCTGATTTCACAAAGGGTTGTGATTGGTTGAGAATAAGAGGAGTTGGATCACGCTTAGTCTATAAAAGAGACCCTGCGACCAACTCAGATTAAAACGCAATTGAATAGAGATTTCCCACGCCCCAAGGCCACCTCTCCCCTCTTCCTCCATGCCTAAACTTCTCCTCCTTCTCCTCTCCACGTCCAAAAGAGTTTTGGATTTTGGTTGGTGCGTTCCAGATCAAAAGAAAGGCGATCAAAAGAAGAAGGCTGCACTGCTGCAAAGGACGACTGCTGATCTTCAAAAGGAGTTTTGAAGATCCTCCAGATCAGATCCAGATCTGATTTTTGGAGACGTGATAGAGAAGAAGAGGATCTCCAGATCCAACCGAGTGGATACCGGTAGAGGCCAGGCGCTTGCGTGGCTAGATCCAGAACCTTCCGCTGCAATCAGGATCATCTACAGGGTAATAGATTACCCAAATCAGGTAAATTAAATTTGATTTAATCTATCTTATTTTATTTTATTTATTAAAATAATAAGAATCAGATCTAAAACATATCAAGATCTGATTGGGATCAAGAGAAAAATTTTTGAAATATATCTCTTGATCTGATCAGATCTGGACGAATCTGGACCGAAAAATCAGAATTTTCCTTCATGTACTACACCTAGTACCTTAAAGTCAATTGATTTAGGTGTCATTGGTTTAAAGTTCGCTACAAAGATCAGATAGAAAGCTTAAGGGGTTAAAACATTGCACTAGCTATTAAAAAAAAAAATACTCTAGTCCATACTAAAGAAAGAGGATTTAAAAAATAAAGATGGAGAATTGATAAAAAAAAGCTCTTAAATTTTATGTTATTCACTTAACCACTATATTAGGATAGAATTAATAATCTGATGACATATTTTTTAAATCTCTAATCAGGTATCGACTGACTTTATGATGATCTAAAAAAAAAATTTATAACTTATTGGGTTGGTACCTCTAATTTTTTCTCTTTTACTCGAGGACGAGTAAAATTCAAGTTGGAGTGTGATAATTACCATAATTTATAAAATAAAAATATTAAATAATATATTAATTTAATATTTATTTAAAAAATTGATACTTTTATTAGTGTTTTGGAGGAAAGAAGCCAACCAATGTGAAAGCTCGATTTATGAGTTCCAATGGAATAAATTTTTCTCAAATGAGAGCAAAATTGGAATTATTGTGGAAGCTCGTAGTTTAAATGAAAATAATAATAATAATAATAAAAGAAATGAACCGGCTCAGCTGAGCCGGCCGGCCCAGCGCCAGCGCCAGCAGCTCAGCGCCTGACTGCCAGCAACTGACTCAGCTGGCTTACCCACCAGCGGCTGCCGACGTCACGCCTACGCCAGAAACGTCGCGGTGTATAGAGGCCGCGTTACCGTAGCAGTGGACCGGATCTTTTCGCGGTCCACGGGCGGAGGGGCACTGTGCGCCATCGAACGGCTAGAAAGCCATTTTTGCATGTGATGAATGGCTGAGGACGCAGCCGATTTTTATCTAATCTTTCCGAGCATTCTTCAGGCACTCATCAACGGCCCTCAACGCAGCCGGTGAAGATCCGACGGCTGGGCGAGTTTCCAAGCTGATACAGGACACTTCCCAGCCTCCCGAACGCGTGATCCAATGGCGGATGTCGCTCCAAATCAAGATCCAATGGCCCGAGATCAATCCGACAGTGATCCGGAGCTCCCACGGTGGATTTTTGATAGATTTTGTTCCAAAGATCACAGAATGGACGGCCAGAATTTGTTAGGCATGAATAATTCGATCTAGAGTCTGATTTGACTCCAACTAGAAGCCAAAAACTCCTGGCTCCTTCTCCATTTAACTCCCTCTCACCCCAAATTCAGGGGAGCCGGCAGAGAGCCCCCTTAAGGGGAGTACATCTTTTTTTTTTTCTCTTTTTCTCTCCTTTCTCTTCTCCTCTTTTTTCTTCACCTTTCTTCATTCTTTTTTAATTTCTTTTTCTTTTTTCTTTTTTTTTCTTTTTTTATGTATTCTAAGAGATTCAAAGATGCCGCAAGCTATAAGGATCAAAATTATATATAGCTAATGGTCTCGTATCTAGGAGAGTAAGAAAATCCTTTCAAGCATGAGAGTTTATAATTTGAATCCTATTTTTTTTATTGAGTAATAAAATTTAGTTATTTTTTACATGCCTTTCTTATTCATGCTTTAATATTAAAATTCTTATAATTTATGGCTAAAGAGATAGATCGTGATCGTGAATAGATACGGTCTATACTCAAGTTAGAATAAATTATAAGATCTATATTTTAATATTTAATTTTTTAAAATTTACACATAAGAAGATAAATCGTAATCGCAGATAGATAAGATTTGTGCTCAGATTAGGATAAATTATAGAAATTAAATTAAAATTATATTCTTTCATTGCATGATCTAAATAGTCTATGTCTGTGAGATGAGTCATGATTGTGCTAGATATGCTTTATGCTCGGTAGAATATGTTATATTAAAATCTGATCAACGAAATATACAACTCCTAAGATTGTATGTTGACAATGAAAAGATTGCATGAATCAAATATAAACTTGAATATTGAAAGATGGAACTGAAACCCTAGATGATTTCTCCTCTTTAATTAATTCTAGAAATTTCAATTAATTAAGTATTTGCTTTTTTTTACTTTAATTTGCTAAAATCTCAATTGATTCTCTTTAATCTGCATCTTTAAATTTCTACCTAATAAATTAATTTTATTTTTAATTACATTGAATGCAACTAAGTCTTTAATCCTTGAGAAAATCGACACCCAACTCACCACTGTCCTAATCCAAAGTAAGTTTGATTTTAAATTATTATTTGATACTCTAATGACAAGTAGTCAAATTTTTATATCTTTTGTGAGAGACCCTGCATTCTATTCGATCTATCTCTATAGACCTTAATTCCTAGAATAAAGGATGTCTCTTCTAGGTTTTTCATAGAAAACTCTTTGGACAACCATATTTTCATTGTAGTTAACATGGGAACATCATTCCCAATAAGGATGATGTCATCCATATATAGTACAAAAAAGACAACAGCACTTCCACTAATCTTTTTAAACAGACACGATTCCTTCTCGTTCTTGATGAATCTAAATGATTTGATCACATCATTAAAATGAGCATTCCAGCTCCGAGATGCTTGCTAAAGTCTATATATGGACCTTTGCAGCTTGCAGAACTTGTGATCAGCATTACTAGATGTGAAACCTAGCAGCTGTTCTGTATAGATATCTTCCTTAAAATATCCATTTAAGAGCGCTATTTTCATGTCCATCTGCCATATTTCATAATCGAAATAGATTGCAATAACAAGCAATGTGTGGATGGATTTTAGCATAGCTACTAACGAGAAGGTATTCTGATAGTCAATGTTTTTGCACTGACTATACCCTTTCGCCACTAACCTAGCCTTAAATGTCTCCACATTCTCATCTGCACTTATCTTTCTCTTGTAGATCCATTTGCACCCAATAAGTACTATACCTTCAGATGGATCTACCAAGGTCCAGACTTGGTTTGAGTGCATTGAGTCAATCTCTGACTTCATTGCCTCTAACCATTTCTCGGAGTCGATATTTGATATCACCACATCATAGGTTTTGGGATCATTACTATGAACCCCATTTTTCGTGAGGAACATTATCTCAACATCTTCTAAAATAGTATCTAAGTACCTTTCAGGAGGATGAAAAATCCTATCTGATCTATGAGGTGGAGGAGGTAATGATTGGCCTGAATGAATCTGATTGGATTCCATAGGTTTCTTAGCTCGTTGCTCTTGGAAGACTTTCTCATCGAGCCTAATTTTGTGAGCTTGGGTATGGTGCTCTCAAGCCTTGCAAGCAAGTGAAAAGAGAGCAAGAAGCAAATGGAATCAATCGTGAAGAAACTTCAACAAATTCTTCAAAAGAGTTGGCTTGGATCCTATTAGAAGAGCCAGCCCGAGCTGCAGAATAGGCAGCCCAAGCTAAAGATGAGGCAGCTCAAATTCTGAGAGAGCTGGCTCGAGCAAAAGTCTAGAAAGTGTATCAGACTAATACGTTAGAAAAGCTGGCTCGATTCTAGTTAGGGCCAACCCGAGTGGAAGCTGAGCCGGCTCGAACCCTGAGACAGCCAGCTCGAGTAGAAAATTAGAAAGTGCTGATTCGAGCTCTCACGGGAGACATCACCATCAAGTCGACCTGATTGTTGATCGAGCCAGCTCGACCGACAAATGGAACAGTATGTGAATTTTGTTCTGGCCTGGGATTGAATTTAATCCTAGGGACTTAGGGCCTTGGTTTGTAAAGTCCTAAGGGGGCTAACCTATGGATTGGATTGGGATTTGTCCAATGGGTGTGTGCATGGGAGACATGGATGTACATGTGCTCGGTGAGTGCATCACATTGGGTTAGCTAAGAGAGTTTTTAGGTTAGATCTTATTTGATCAGGTTTATATACTCTATATTGAGTTTTGTAAATAAGCACAGAATCAATACAAACCTTTTCTCTCTGAAATATTTCTCTTCCTCTCTCATTCTCCCTCTCTTCTGAAGGAAAATCCTGATTTTTTGGGGTCAGGTTCGTTCAGATTTGATTGGATCGAGAGGTATATTTTAAAAAATTTTTCTTAGATCCTAATCAGATCTGACATTTTCTAGATATGATTTTATGATCTGATAAATAAAAAAATTAAATTAAATTAAATCTAAATTAATTTTATCTTGATATGGGTAATCTGATTATCCATTGATGATCTTGCTGATTGTCTGAGATTTTGGATCTAGCCATGCAAGCGCTTGGCCTCTATCGGTATCCACTCGAACTGGATCTAGAGATCTTCTCCTTCTTTATCTCATCTCCAAAAATTAGATCTAGATCTGATTTGAAGGATCTTCAAAACTCCTTTCGAAGATCAGCAGTCGTCTCTGCAGCAGTGCTGCCTTCTTCCTTTCTCGTCAGCATTTTCTTGCCTGAATCATACTAATCTGAAGCCCAACTATCCTTGGGCTTGGAGAGGAGAGAGATGGCCTGAAGGTGGCATGGAGAAGGAAGAGGGATAGTCTTAGGGCATGGCTAGGAGAGAAGTCTATGAAAAGTGGGCACAGACAGGTCTTTATATAGATCCTGCTGCACCATGCAGTGCCACATCACCCCGGTCAATCACGTTGCTTTATTTAATTAGATCTAAATCTGATTGGTGGGATGACATCACCTGATCCAATCAGATGAGAGACCCATAAATTAATTCTAAGGTGGCACCTAAGACTGGTAAAAGTTTATAGGTGAGGGTCACCTAGTTTGGATCCAAGAAGCAACCTAGAGTCCCATTCGTATGGGACTCCAGGCATCCCTATCCATGGGCGCACGCCATCCTAGGCGTGTGCCCCCTCCTTTCCAAAATCTAGTAAGGAGACAATCCCCTATCTGCTCTCCAATAAGTGCATGACACATGGGCAGATGTTCAAGGGTCAAAGATCAATGTTTGACCAAAGTCAAAGGACAAGAATTAGCAGGTGACGAAAAATGGGAGGTGTTGTCTTAAATTTATCTCATAAATTAAGATAATCCTTTTCTAATTTGGACAAGCTTCTGTCAGATCAGATAAAAGTATTTGAGTGAGTACAAATACATTTGGCTCAGTCGAGATAACTTTTAATGATAGAAAAAGGAGAATGTTAGGTTCAATCGTGTGCTAGCACGATTTCCTTGAACCTAATTGAATCTAATTCAAATCAATTGAACTGGATTAGTTCAATTGATGATATCTAGATCCAAATTTTTGTTTGTGTGATCTAGTTAGGTTCAGTTCTATATGGTAATGAGATATGTCATGATCTCTATCATTGACATCATCAAAATTTCTTTCGATGGATCAAAACTCTTCTGATTTAAACAATTAGAATGATCGATCATCTAGGTCATTCTAATTGCTCCTAAAATCTACCAATGACACCTAGCAGTATATGGTGGCAAACCATCAAAACTAAAAATGAACCTCTCCAGGGTGCAGCTTATTATGCGTGTCAGAAGCGACTTTTATTGTAATCCTTCTACGTGAATGACTGCACGCATCAGATTGTAGGACTTATGTCGTAAAACTGCGTCTACAACGCCACTAAGTGTATTCATATTTTTCACTTTAATTGAATGATTGTGTAAAATCATTACAATTCTCTAAAAGTGAATAACGATACTGCGACAAATTTCTAAATATTATATACACTCATTCTTTAGCTTAATTTCTTAGTCTTATGTCGTTTTGGATCTTAAATCAGTTCTCGACTCTTGTAGCCCCTTAGACATTCTGCCCAATGTGTCATCACTTATTACTTGTGGAAGAGGCAGATATCAGATGGGAGTTTGTCCTCATACTTTGAGACTTTGGGGAAAGAAGGGAGTTCTGCTAACTGACCTAATGATCATGAGGTTGCGCTAGCTCCATCCCCATGCGACATTCAGGGATGCCTAGGAGTCTCATGTAGACCTCTAGATGTGTCATCGGGATCCTCACGTAAAAGGCAATCCTTGGCAATTCTCCTTTGGGAATGGAATTTCAACACTAGGTGGATCCCTCTACCTATGAACTTTGAGTTCCTGTCTTAATTGCACAGCCACGCAACTCATTACACAGGCTACATTGGAATACTAGTGGGGTTTTCTCATCTAATTGGATCCTAGAAATATGAGGGTCACTGAGGAGACACCAATCAGGCAACGAATTATTTCAAAGAATGGAGAATACTAGTAGTCAACTATCAACATACCTTAAAATAAAACTGCAGATGCACCCTCAGGTCAAAAAACTGATGACCGACATTTATTAGCTCTCGGAGTCAGGTTCATGAATGTACGGCGAGAAAGGTCTTAGGATGTTCTGTATGACCTACTGCCGAGGTGGTCAGGCACGCTCGGATTCGCCTCACTCTATTTTACTCTAACGGGAAGCCTATCGTCTGTACTGCCTCACTATACCCAGGTCTTGTTCCATTAACATAGACTATAAGACTTCCCATCCTTAATCTACCCTATTAGTAGACACTTAAAGCGCCACATATAGTACACGTTTAAGTCTTGTCGCGATCAATCACCATCCCAATGTATGCATTTCCTTTACTCCGATTTCAGAATGCACAGGCATTTTACTGTAGTTCTAAGAGCTCCATACTACTCGTCAGCATATACCTACTACTCTCTATACATTTAATTTTCAATCTCTTGAGATTATAGTGAAGATTATCCGTGTAAATTCCGAGGGTTTAAAAACTCAAAGGGATGTTATCACAGACATTCTAGCCTATACTTATAAGAATGTGATAGAAAATATAACCGCGGATTTTGATTAACGTGGAAGTAGTCAAAAGGATTTATAATTTAATGCACCATAAGACAGTCGCGTCTACAGTTGTCAGCCAATATGTGGCACTTCGTGATAGGCACATTAGTCTAAACCAAAACTTATCCAGACTGACCTAAGGAAGCAACATGTGACTTACAAAATCTTTAAGTCCCTCGGAATAAACGTCTCAAGAGTGTTCGGGAGGCTTGAAATGCTTTTCCTGTCCAATGGACCAACGATTTTGGTTTAAGCTGGGCATCCTCCCAGCATTAAATTTTTTGTTAGTCGAAACTCTTTCTATGACCTCGACGTAATCTTCTTGGCGAGAGTAATGTTGCAAATGGTGGATGGGCATCAAATACAAGCTCGAGAAGTGCTTCTAGCCAATAATTTATGTTGAGCAGCTGGTGAGACCTCGGGCTCTGAGACTTGCGAGCAAGGGCATCATGGCGACCTAATGTACTTAGTTGCGCAGTATATAGAAGGTCAATGGCCAATCTGATGGCATCACTCTATCTCTGCGGTAAACTTCTAATGTACCCGCTGCCTTCCTTTGCTGTTTATGATGCCAACAAATCTCATAGGTCCATTTTTGCATTCCAATGGATGATCTACTATTAATTGTTTGCTTGAACTTTCCTTGACCTGACATGCTCCACCACTGCATAGGGATGAACACCGAGACATCCATTCAGATCCAGAGATTGGACTATTAATTTTCTGACAGAAATACTACTAATCATAAGATACTCAATTTAATCAAGTCGTTAGTCTGTAATATTAAGATAACCGTTAAGAGCTTAAGAGCCTAGTGCCAAAAATAGGACTTCAAAGAGTAACACAGTGAGTACACTATTTAGGTATCTTCTTTAGAGCCACTGCTGAAGCCGATGTATCAATATCGTAACAGCGAAAGTCTCAACCCAGGGTAAAATTCTAGCGAACTTTTGTGCCCTGAATTTTCGGGATTGATATTAATCTTAGAGTATCCTGAAACTATCTCTCACGTGCATGAGCAATTAGTGTAGATCTAATAAATATCACTAAGGATACAATTGTAAGATCATTAATACATTGGACAGATACATTAGTTGTAAAGGCCTGCCCTATTGCCATGTATAATTGCATTATAGAAGTGCAATCTTAGACTGTTAAATGCTATAAAATAATCAAGTATTTTTCCTACAGTTGGTAAGTTTTGCATTATCTAGGGTTTATATATGTGAGGATATACTTTCTTTGAAAAGAATTAAGAACAGGAATAGTAGAAAATATATGGTATAATAGGCCGTAGCTCCATGAAAGGATACATTTGTAAACTCTACTTCTAATAGAGTTTATTCTAAACAATACTTTAAAACACTACTTAGAGATATCCAGTTGATCTCGTGTTGTATCATCATCATATGATAAGGTCTTAGAACATCCAATTCAGTCAATCATTACTCATAAAGAGAGTCTATATATAATATATCAAGAAAAGATAGGACTTGCTTTACTTCCTAGGTCTTCTATTGAGAATAGGAAATTTGTTAAGATAACACTAGTGTCTAACTGTAAGTCAATAATGGAAATTATATCGTTATATTTCCAACCTATAAGGAGAGATGAATCGTAAGGGCATCTGTCAAGATATTTACAAAGTAGTAGAGGAAAGTACAATGCGAAGCGGAGCTCGGGCAAACGTCCATTGACAACTTGTTGAAGAAACATCTAGTGTGAGCATCCAAGCTGTCTGTCGAAGTTGTGAAGTTATAGTTACGGAAAAAATATTTTGAGAGGCACGTGAAATCATTAAGGACATGAGTCGAAGTATCATGGTTATTCGTGGAGGCACTCGCGAAGGTAAGTGGATAAAGCGGAAGTTGCTTAAGGTCCCAATGATAGTGGTAGCGTCTTTGCCAGGCTTGCAAGACCTAGATGAGAGAGGCGAGGTGTGTTCTTACAATCAACGTTAAGGGTGTTTTTTTGAGTTAGATATGATCATAAGCGCCTGCCCGATGTCAGACAATGTCGACTGGACTGACTCCCATATTCCACTATCTATCTCAATCCTGATGAGACTTTCATTGTAATAATAGAATTGTCGTATGTCAGGCTTGGTCATTGCCATGACTGATATACCCTAATCGTTGATGAGTAGGCAATACAACGTAATTATAAGCTGAAGTGCATGTAGTGTGGATGTTACCCCGCATAGCTACTGACGTTAAAGTACCTAATAAGGTCCAATGCCTAATTGTTGCATTGACTAGTAATGGTCCTTTGTTGCACGTAATCATTATCTTAAGAAATGTCTCTACCATATTCCATCTAAAATGGCACCAAATCTGTATCTATAGTTGAAGAATCCATTATTACATCCCAAGTAGTTGCCCTTACCTATCTATAGTAGGATCTACCAAACGGAGTCACAGACTGTGATTTGTGCAGTGTGCATTGAGTCATAATGGTCAACTGACTTCATTACCTCTAACCAGTTTTTTCGGAGCTCGGATAGGTGCTTACGTATCAATCTTCTTAGGTTTCATTAGAATTTTAGGGATGCATCACCTATGAACCCCGCATTAGCCCATAATTGGAGGGTAATATATGTGGCTCAGGCGATCCAATCTTGATAATACAGTACCTATAGGTACCTCTCACGAGGAATGGAAAATCCTTTCCCAATCCTAATGAGGAGGAGGAGATAGTGAATATGCCGATGGTGCTTAAAGCCTGATTCTGATATCCATTTGGCGTCCCTTTAGCTGCGTTGCTCTTTTATGAGACTGTAGTCACTGGCGAGCTTTGATCTGCTCCTTCTTAATGCCGCTTATAACTCTGAACTAAAGTATGTTGACGTAAAAAAAATGTGTTCGACATCACAGATCAAACATGTTGATCTTAGGAATGTAGGAAGTAACCTCCATCCTAATGACATATGTAGGGATATCCTATGATCGATGCTCTAAAGAGCCTTTAAAGTGTCTAAAACTTGTCCGCTTAATGTCTTTATAAGATGGAGTCCGGGAACAACTCCAAAATGTTCGGGAGGATGATTTAGCTTGTTGTATTAATTGCTGTTACCATGCGATACTGCTAGTCCATAGTGGGCCGTGTGGAACGGTCTATTATAGAACGACATACTGCAGTAGTAATATTGTCAAGTTAAACAAAACATGTATCTGCCAAAGAAAATCAGTAGATCCTCATAAAGCTTCATCATGGACACCACACTCGAAGAGATCCCTTTAGGTTCCTTTTCATTTTGAACATTCCTCATTGAGTGGTAATTGTTTTGTCCTCGGTGGTTGAGTCCATAAGAGACTATGATATTTGCGTATAGAGAGTGATCCGAGCGGAAATTGATCAGGACTAAGGTATTTCACCTCCTTGATCTGATGAAGAACCCATTAATGTGGATTTCCAAAATTTTTTTTTATGTTTGGTTGCTGTGAGTCTATGTTTTGACTGGTGTCAATGTCTTAGAAGTGGACAAAGTTCATCTGTTCAAAGAAATAATAAGAATTTAAGTCTAGGCTCCACGTGAATGTGGATTCCTGCCGTAAAGTTTTGATTTATCTCCGACTGTGTAGTGTATCTCTTTCTACCTTCAGTGGTCTGTAATGTCTTTGAACTTTTCAATACTGGCGAGGACTTTAAATGTTATAAGATAAATATCACCCATATACGTAGATCTTATTAAGCAATTATGCTATGTCTTAGTAAGGTAAAGAGATGGACTTTGTGATTAAGAAATTGCGGTAGAACATGGTGAGGAGTATTCTTATTAAACCACTTCCTATGTAATAGATGGGTTGACCTATAGAGGCAATCATGCAAATCATATTTCAAACATGTGATTCATGAATATAGCCAGTCCGAATATCTATGTGTGCGATCATATGATTAGGAATCATTGTTAAAGTAGCTTGTTCTCATTTAGGCTAGTCCACACCAGATCCTGTTAGGTAGAGAGGAAGAGAGTGTGGAACTCCCCACAGATGAATCCTTGTTATTCCTCCGTGAAATTTCTGCCTCTATTTAAATCAGGTAAGCATATAAAAAATCTCAATGAATAAATAGTGCGGTAAGTTATATTTTTTTTTAACAAAAATATCTTTTAAGCCATTGATTGAAAGTTCATTAATACATAATATTGATCATCTAGCAATTTGACTCATACTATCAGAATTAATAAAATTTTCTCAGAAAAACTCACCTGTCAAATCTTATGACTTCCAACTGATCAAACATAGACCTACTGGAACCATATTACAAGGATATCGGCTCCTAACATCATTATAATTTTTAATACCTTTTTAGGTTCTTTGTGGAACTTACAACTCAATTGTAATTGACATCGTGACCTATCCACTCTATTTGGATAATCTTCCGTGTAGAGATGGTGCGACTATCGTGTATAAAGTCGAATACGCGCGGAGTACAACATAAACCTAGGGGATCGTGTTGGTAAAAGTGTCAAGTCTAACCATGAGTCTCAGATGTTTGTCAATTAGTTGTTCAGACGAGTGGACTAAGGACGCAGCAAGTTCAAGCGAAGGGTCAGCACAAGAGGCATGGCCGTCCGTGCCAAGTGGCGTCGGGTGAGTGGACCAAAGTGATGTGAGTTTGATCTGGATATGGGGTGGCCATTTTGCTAACGTATTATTACTTCGCGGAACATAGCCTACAAGGTCTGATGGCATAGCAGTCAACACTGGTGAAAAATACTGATAAAAGTGGAAGGCGTTAATAGGTAAAAAGCTGCACTTGCTAAATTGGTTGTGAGTATCCGTGGCTGGCTGTTCTAGGAAAAATTATGCTAATGTAGGTTCACGAAGGCGTCCGTTAGAAAAAGCGAAACAATCTTTACGAGGTATACCAATGGAAGACCTTAGTATGTGGCAAAAAGCGGAAAAGGATGAGTTAGGAAGATCAAGCCAGTATGCGGGTGTGCTATGCAGAATGGGCAAGGCAATAATGGGAGAGAAACGAGGCCTTTAATCATTAGAGTGTCCATGACATAATGTGAACACCCACATGAAAAGCGAGATGGTGTCCGTACTTCCTGGCACGCCAAGAAGAGGGAGGTACTTTGTGGAAGTAATTCATATTGATGGGGGTATATGTTGAATTTCCTCCTTATCAAGCCATTACGATGCGACCTCTATGTTTGTATTTGTGGATAGTCGTGAGAGGAAGCTAGAAATGGTATGTGGCAATGTATCTGACTTTAACTCTCGAATATTACAAAATGTCCAATAAAATCGTGAGTTGCTACCGTGCTGTGGGAACATACACGATCATTTTCGACCTACCCACTTTCTAGTTTTAAGACTTAGCTATGTATTAAATCAATGGACTGTACTCCTGGCCAGCACGGCACGTAGAACATGCTTGCAGAGTCTCCTAATGAGAAGCCCTGAAGTAAGTGCACAAGTACACTAGAATAGAGCGAGCCTCCAACTAATGTAGAAGAAATCTAAGGTTAGACTCAATAACGAGCATACCTTCAAAAGGACCGCCTCCTTCTTCTTAGGGTGGCCAGGTAAGTAGGGCAGTTTCGTTTCAGTGGCATCATTATTGCAATGGAATACTTTCTTGTCAGCGGCCTTCTTCTTCAGCTCTACTTTTTTTCTTTTTCCTTCCACCTTTGCTTTTTCATAACTTCTTTCTTTTCAAAATCTCTTGAAAGAAGTCTGTTCTATAGCAAGTACTGAGCCTTTAGAACTTTCATGAAAAAACTCAGCGGAACCAGCATGTTTATTTTTGGCCAAGGGTTTTGAAGTTTTGCATATGGAGTTCAATGAACTGTCCGTAGCATCAGTCAAGGATTGAGATTATATCATTCTGCAAATTAAGTCCACCTTACTTCGAGCTTCTCAAGTTCTTCTAAGCTTGATCATCATCAGAATGATCTTGGACTGACTGTCCATCATGCATTAGCCTTGAACAGTCATTTATTGATTGTACTTGGCTGCGTGACTATTGTTCACCAAAATCTCCTGTAGGTGAGCCAACATTTGCGAAAGTCCTGAATCTTTCATTCTGAAGTTCATAGACATCGAGCCAACATTAGTATCTGGTCTTGTTATCATCGTCTGTTCACTTATCCAGAATCTATCTGATGGATGAAGCTATAAGGAAGGGCCGGCCAATACATGAGTTAACTTCTCAGAACCCAAAATGATTTTGAAGTTTTGGAGCCAATCCTTGTAATTTGGTCCTGTCAGTCTATGGGTGTCCAGGATTCATGCTAGTGGGTTGGATGCAGACATTTTTCTGTAGAGAGTCAAAGTTTCTAGTTAGATATTGTAATTAAGACTTAACCAATTTATTTAAAAATTTTATTTTTAAATAAATTAACTTCCACTATTTTCTTGGATCCTTACACTTCCTTTGTAGAGATGCAAAAATCTCCATGATTACTAATTTCTAGTGGGTGGTGCAGTCCCACCAACTTACTCATCCCTCACCTAACAGTTATTGGTGATGGATTAGCCAATGAGTGAACAACTCTTATTCAATGATTCTCTAATCATGATCCACCCAAACTTGATCTCTAATTCATGAATCTCACCATGTTTGAAATATTGATCCACTCCTTAGTTAAGTCAGACCCATCATTTGCATAGATTGGATTTCTAATTGAGTCTCTCACCATATCCGAAATATTGAGCCCAATCCATCCTCCAGCCTATAGCATCCAATGCCTAATAGACATGGTTGCATCTTTCCGATGCAACTGAGCCACTATAACAAGTCGAGAATAATCAACTTCGGGAAGGATCCGCACATCTACAATGGTGGAAGACCTTAGACTTAATCTTTTCTTAGGAAGATTTGATTTAGGTCTCATTAAACTAGACTTGACATAGTCATAACCATTATGACTAACCTAGTGGCATGGGTTAGCTCGGATTATTGACCACCTCAGATCAGAACTGAGTCAACAAACATGGCCAGGTAAGTGAGATCGGTGGAAGGGATATGCCATTAACTCGATAAGAATGCATTCGAGTCGAGTAGCTCCCAATTAAAAATCAGTCGATCGTATCTGCCAAACTTACCTTAGACACCAAATTATTGAGCCAGAACCAATCGGATTAGCTACAATCCAGACTCTAACCACTGAGCCTAATTAGGTCTTAGCTTGATCGATCACTCATGTGACTCGATCTTGACCTAGACTTAATCCTATTAGGTTGGTCAATTTAAGCATTGTTGATCCCATCTAACCAACTCTTGATTCGATTTGATCAACCGCTTAGACCTAATTGAGCTACCCAAGTCCGAACCCAATTTTATGAACATATCTTAGATCTAAAAATTCTCAATTTTAGATCTAATATGTTTCATAATCTTAATTCTTAATTAAGTTTAGCGTTCATAAACAAAACATGCAAATAAGATCCTAGGATTTCAGGATCTAAAATTTTGCAGAAAGTAAGTTTTCAATTTTTGATTAAGGACGAATGCACAGCAACCCTGCACATCATAAGAACACCCCATTGAATGAGAGAAGAGGGTTTTTAAACCCTACTTCGTTCTTATGATCGGATGGCCAAGAGGAACGCCTTAATCAGAAATACAACTAATCTATAAAAACTAATTAGATCTAAGCATATATCTCATATAAGAAAATTGATCTAATTAAAATATATTTTGCATACATCTCATGTATCATGCATGCATATTTTTCAGATCTAAATTATCTCATAATCATCTAAAAAATTAAATTTAAATTTGATCTCATCAAATAAAATTTAATCTAGACCTATTTATAGAACTATTCTATAACTAGTCTAAACATGCAACTATCATATCTCATATGAACAAATTAAATTTAATTTATTTTCTATTTTTAGATATGATTATAACATTTATAAGATCAGATAATAGTAAATAAATAAATTTTAAAATTATATTTAATTAAATAAAAATTATGATTATACTAGACTACACATAGAATAATTCTATTCCTAGTCTACTTATGTATCTCATACATATTAGATCTAGATTAATTAACTTTAATCTTTTAATTTTCTAATTTAGATCTAATCACATCTCATGTGATATCTAAAATAACTAATTTATTAGATTAAATTAGATCTAAATAAATTTTATAAGAACCTAGCTCTAATACCAGTTGAAGGAAAATTCTGATTTTCCGAGGTCAAGTTCGTTCAGATCTGATTGGATCGAGAGGCATATTTCAAAAATTTTCTCTTAGATCCTAATTAGATCTAACATTTTTCAAATCTAATTTTATAATCTTATAAATAAAAAAATTAAATTAAATTAAATCTAAATTAATTTTATCTTGATATGGGTTATCCGATTACCTATTGATGATCTTGCTGATTGCCTGAGGTTCTGGATCTAGCCATGCAAGCGTCTGGCCTCTACCGATATCCACTCAAATTAGATTTGGAGATCTTCTCCTTCTTTATCTCATCTTCAAAAATTAGATCTGGATCTGATTTGGAGGATCTTCGAAACTCCTTTCGAAGATCAGCAGTCGTCTTTGCAGCAGTGCTGCCTTCTTCCTTTCTCGTCAGCCTTTTCTTGCCTAAATCACACTAATCTAAAGCCCAACTATCCTTGGGTGTGGAGAGGAGAGAGATGGCCTGAAGGTGGCATGGAGAAAGGAGAGGGACAACCTTGGGGCATGGCTAGGAGGAAAGTCTATGAAAAGTGGGTGCAGACAGGTCTTTATATAGACCCTGCTGCGCCATGCAGTGCCACATCACCCCGACCAATCACGTTGCTTCGTTTAATCAAATCTAAATCTGATTGGTGGGATGACATCATCTGATCCAATTAGATGAGAAACCCATAGATTCATCCTAAGGTGGTGCATAAGACTGATCAAAGTCTATAGGTGAGGGTCACCTAGTTTGAATCCAAGAAGCAACCTGGAGTCCCATCCGTATGAGACTCCAGGCATCCCTATCCATGGGTGCATGCCATCCTAGGTGTGCACCCCCTTCTTTCCAAAATTCAGTAAGAGGACAATCCCTTATCTGCTCTTCAATAAGTGCATGACACATGGGCAGATGTCTAAGGGTCAAAGGTCAACGTTTGACCAACGTCAAAGGACAAGAATTAGTAGGTGATGAAAAATGGCAAGTGTTATCTTAAATTTATCTCATAAATTAAGACAATTCTTTTCTGACCTGGACAAGCTCTAGTCAGATCAGGTAAAGTTATCTGAGTGAGCATAAATACATTTGGCTCAGTTGAGATAACTTTTAATGATAGAAAAAGGAGAATGTTCGATTTAATCATGTGCTAGCATAATTTTCTTGAACCTAATTGAACCTAATTCAAATCAATTGAATTGGGTTAGTTCAATTGATGATATCTAGATCCAAGTTCTTATTTGTGTGACCCAGTTAGATTTAGTTCTGTATGGTAATGGGATATGTCATGATCTCTATCATCAACATCATCGAAACTACTTTCGATGGATCATAACTCTTCTGATTCAGATAACTAGAATGATCGATCATCCAAGTCATTCTAATTGCTCCCAAAATCCATCAGTGACACCTAGCAGTATATAGTGGCAATCAATCAAAACTGAAAACAAACCTCTCGGTGCAGCTACTTGTGTGATTAAGTTCTTCTATCTTGAGCCCTGATCAGATTAGGGTTAAGGTGAACTCGTCAAACCCTAATTTCTATCATATGATTTAATCATTCAATTTAAGTTCGATGTAAAAATCTTAATACAAACTCTTTCTATTATTTCACTCTCTACCATGGCCATGGGCTTATGGACTTGATTCTCATGATCATCATAGGGCTGCTTCTCATCCACCGAGGTAGATAGATTTCATCTTGGTGCAATCCAATTTCTACAATGAACATGCTATAGCCAACATACACCTCAGAATTTCGAATGGCTAGAAGACCGAGTCATGGTGTAGTCAAATTATAACACCCTTAAGGTGAACTGTCGATGCACCTCAGGTCAAAGAACCAGATATACCACTACAGCTTCAAGTCTGTTATTGACGAGAAGGTAGACTTTCTTATGACTACTCGAGGTGGTCATGCTCAGTACCCTCATTCTCTAATGAGTATTTATACTCTCGCTCCGATGTCTCTACACCATAGACTCAAGACTCATCTACTATAAAGAAGTGATTGTACACGAACCTTTCGGATCAATCACCATCCAAATGATGATCCTATGGTCAGGAGCATTTTATGAGTTAATAATGAAAATTCTTGTCTTAAATTTTCAACTCTTGAAAATAAGAATTATCATTACCATTAACTCAAGGGATGTATCAGAGACACTAAATACACTTATGTGATAGAAAATAACCTATTTTATTATTTATAGTCAAAATTATAATTTTGCCCCTAGAAGTATATTACAAGTGTCAGCCAATTTTGGCTTCTAGGGCACACATATCTAATATATTCTCCATGCCCTAAGATTTTCTAGGGTTTCACTGGATAGCCACTCTTTTCTCGGATCTTTATTGTTGTTTTTACAATCTTCAAGTAGCAAGGATTTATCCCAATAATTGGTATCAGAGCTAGGTGATGCCTGAATGTTGCGATAATAATTGATATCAGGGCAGTACCGATTGTTCCAACAATTGGTATCAGAGCCCTATTGTTAGATCTGATGGAGGAAAGGACAAAGCTTCGCCTGGGGTTGTGGTAAGGTGCTGAACAAATTTCTTTGAATACTATTTATTTTCTTTTGTGTTTGGTTATTGGAATCTAGTTGGGATGGCATCGAGTACCATCAAGATGGACTTTGAAAAGTTTGATGGCAAGGGTAACTTCACCATTTGGCAGTAAATATTGAAGAATTTGCTGGTGCAGAATAGAATCTACAAGATCTTGACTCGAAAAAAATTGGAAAAGATTTTTGTTGAAGAGTTGGAGGAATTTGAAGAGATAGCATTCAATATAATTTGTATGTGCTTCATTGATGAAGTTCTACTAGAGATTAACATGAAAGCCACATCGAAGGGGCTTTGACAGAAATTGGAGAATACATATATGGGCAAGAACATGACAAACAAGCTGTGATTGAAGAAGCAGCTGTATAGTTTGCGGATGCCCAAAGGAGGAGACCTAGTTTCCCACATCCAGAAGTTCAATCAAGTTTGCTTAGATATAATGAGCCTTGATGTGAAGATTGATGAGGAGGATAGAGCTCTCCTGTTGTTGTGTTCACTATCCACAGCATATGATGGTCTCATTACTACTCTGGTGTATGAAAATAAGACATTAAACTTCGAGGAAGTGGTTAGAGTTCTCAAGTCCAACGAGCAGTGAGAGAGGCTAGTTAGTGGAAACTCTAATTTTGAGGTGCTTTCTATGAATGAGAGATAAAAAAGGCCTAAGGAGAGGATTCGAGATAAATCTAAGTGTAGATCAAAGTCTCGAGAAAATCAGAAGGCTTGAAAATGTTACAAATATCATCAACCTGATCATATTAGAAAAATTACCCACTTTTGAAGAATGAAAAGGGGAATGGCACTTCTAAAGGTGGATTGACCAGCGAAAGTGGTACTCTATCATCTGAAGATAGTGGAGAAGATATATTGGTAGTATTAGATGAAGTCATAGAGTTGGATAGCCATTGGACACTGGATTCAGCATGTTTCCACCATGACACTATACATTGAGAGTGGTTCTCATCATATGAGAGATTCGATTGAGAGAGTGTAAGTCTTAAAAATGATCACTCATGTAAAGTTGCTGGTGTTAGAATAATCAAAGTGAGAATATATAATGGAGTCATACGGACACTCAGCAATGTGAGGCATGTGCCAGAACTGAAGAAGAACTTGATATCCTTAGGTTACTTGGAAGGACAGGGGTATGCTTTTAGTTGTTAGCCAGGCAGAGGGTGTTTGAGGATTTCCAAGGGTGCATAGGTGGTGATGAAAGGGAGAAAACTAAGCAACATCCTATACAGGATGGAGGGCTCAGTGGTTATACATAGTGTGGAGGTGTCTATAGCAGCACAGGAGGAGCAGCTAGCCTACAAGCTATGGCACTATCGTATGGATCACTTGAATGACAGGAGACTCATAGAGTTGAGTAGAAGAGGTCTGATTCTAGCACTTAGAAAGAAAGGTAATGACCTATGTGAGCCCTGTATCTACGGCAAACAGTACAGAGTTACATTTGCTAGTAGTACCAAGTAGAGTGAAGCTATTTTGGAGCTTGTTCACTCGGATGTATGGGGACCGGCACCTATTGCATCTCGAGGTGGAGCAAAATATTTTGTCATCTTCATAGATGACTTCTCTAAGAAGGTATGGATCTATTTGATGAGAAAAAAGTTAGATGTTTTTGCCCAATTTAAAATCTGTAGAGTAGAGGTAGAGAAGGAGATAGGGTAGCCAGTGAAGTGCTTGAGGTCTGATAATGGAGGAGAATACACCAACCTAGCATTCAGAAGATACTATGAGAAAAATGGAATAAAATATCATTACATAATGAAGATGACCCCTCAGTAGAATAGTACCGTGGAGAGGATGAATCGGATATTGACAAAGAAGGCTAGAAGCTTAAGGCTGCATGTTAGATATATGTGCCCTAGAAGTCAGAATTGGCTGACACTTGTAATACACTTCTAGGGGCAAAATTATAATTTTGACTAATATTAATAAAATGGGTTATTTTCTATCACATATATGTATTTAGTGTCTGTGATATATTCTTTGAGTTAATGGTAATGATAATTCATATTTTCAAGAGTTGAAAATTTAAGACATGCATAATCATTATTAACTCATAAAATGCTCCCGACCATAGGATCATCACGAGGATGGTGATTAATTTGGAAGGTTGGTGTATAATCTCTTCTCTTTAGTAGATGAGTCTTGAGTCTATGGTGTGGAGACACCGGAGCGAGAGTATAGATACTCATTAGAGAATGAGGGCACTGAGTGTGACCATCTCGAGTAGTCATTAGGGAGTCTACCTTCTCATCAATGATCGACTCGATGCTGCAGTAGTGTGTCTGGTTCTTTGACCCGAGATGCATCAGTAGTTCACCTTGAGGGTGTTATAGTTTGACTCTAACATTACTCGATCTCCTAGCCATTCGAAATCCTGAGGTGTATGTTGGCTATAGCATGTTCATTATAGGAACTGAATAGCATCAAGATGGAATCTATCTACCTCGATGGTAGAGGAGCAGCCCTATGATGATCATGAGAATCAAGTCCAGAAGTCCATGGCCATGGTTGAGTGAAATAATAGAAAGAGTTTCTATTTAGGTTTTCACATTGGACTTGAATCGAATGATTGCATCATATGATAGAAACTAGGGTTTGATGAGTTCACCTTAACTCTAATCTGATCGGGGCTCAAGATAGAAGAACTTAATCACACATGTAGCTGTACCAAGAGATTCGCATTCAGCTCCGATGGGTTGCCACCATATACTGCTAGATGTCACTGGTGGATTTTGGAAGCAATTAGAATGATTTAGATGATCGATCATTCTAGCTGTTCGAATCAGAAGAGTTCTGATTCATCGAAAGGAGTTTCGATGATATCGATGATAGAGATCATGACATATCCCATTACCATACAGAACTGAACCTAACTGGGTCACACAAACAAGAATTTGAATTTGGTGATCATCAATTGAACTGATCCAGTTCAATTAATCTAAATGAGATTCAATTAGGTTCAAGGAAATCGTGTTAGCACTTGATTGAACCTAACGTTCTTCTTTTACTATCATAAATAGTGGTCCTGATTGAGCCAAAGGAGTTTATGCTCATTTAGAGGCCTTCACTTTGTCTGACTAGAGCTTATCCAAGTCAGAAAAGGTTGTCTTATTTTGTGAGACATTACCTACCATTTTTGGTCACCTGCCATTTCTCGTCCTTTGACTTTGGTCAAAAGTTGATCTTTGACTGGTCAAATGTTGACCATTGACACTTTAACTTTTGTCCACGTGTCATGCACCTATTGGAGGGTTGGTGGGGGCTTGTCCCCCTACCAGAACCTGGCAAGGAGGAGGGAACACGCCACCCTTGGCGTGTGCCCAAGCTGTAGGCGCCCAGGAGTCCCTATCCAATAGGGACTCCATCTTCTTTTTCGATTCCAATTAGACTCCTCCTAAGAACCAAGTTTGACTGGTCTTAGGCACCATCTAAGAAAGAATCCAAGGGACTCTATTTCCACCAATCAGATTTAGATCTGATTTCACAAAAGGTTGTGATTGGTTGGGAAGAAGAGGAGTTGGATCACGCTTAGTCTATAAATAAGATCCTGCGCCCAACTCAAAGAAGGCAGAAAAAATCACAATTCTCCAGGCCCAAAGGCTGCTTCTCCTCTCCTCCTCCACGCCAAAGCACCTTCTCCCTCTCCTCTCCACATCCAAAGAGGTTTGGATTCTTGGTTGGTGCAATCTAGACGAGAGAAAGGCAACTGAAAGCTAGAAGGCTGTGCTGCTGCAAAGGATAACTGCTGATCTTCAAAAGAAGTTTGAAGATCATCCAGATCAGATCTAGATCTAATTTTTGGAGATGTGATAGAGAAGAAGAGGATCTCCAGATCTAGCCTAAGTGGATACCGATAGAGGTCAGGCACTTGCGTGGCTAGATCAAGAACCTTTCGCTACTTATAGGATCATCATCAGGTAATAAGATTACCCACTTCAAGGTAAATTTAATTTAATTTAATTTATCTAAACTTATTTTAATTATTAAAATAATAAGAATCAGATCTAAAATATTCTAGATCTGATTAGGATCTGTTGGGGATAAACCCCACTCCCATCGAAGTCTAGTTTGATGCTCAGCCTAATGCAACCAGTAGCCGCAGAAGAGCTTCAACAGATGGGCTTCGACCGACCCTCAACCGTCGAGCTTCTTCTAACTCATTCAGTCGGCCAAACTACTTAGCAACTAAACTCCTTCTGACTCTCCAATCGTCGAGCTTCAGTCAGACTCTCGCAAGAGCCGAACTCTCTCCACGTCGTTACAACCAGGTGCCTGTGGGAGCCAAACTCCCTCCAAGCTTCCTCCAGCGGTCGAGCTTCTACGGAAGTCGGACTCCTTATGGACTCCTCCAACGGCCGAGCTTCTACGAAAGTCAGACTCCCTACGGACTTCTTCAGTGGATGGGCTTCTACTGAAGCCGAACTCCTTGCGGACTCCTCTAGCAGTTGAACTTCTCAATGGCCAAACTCCCATGAAAGTTGAACTTCTTATGATAGATTCCTACAGGCGATCCCACTACTAAACGGTTACACGATAATAACGATCGGCATTTATCAAGTCAATAACAATCAGTATTTATCAAGTCAATAACGATCGGCATTGATCAGGACAGTTACGACAATCATTAATCAAGGCAGTTACAACAAGCTCCCTCTATAAAAAGAATCCTCCAGATACGTTTATGCCAGGTTCTGAAAACCCTTCTCTTCTCCTCAAAACTCTATTGAACTCCACACTGAGCACTCCATTCCTATTGGCGCTGACTTGATCATCGGAGGGTCCTACTAGAGCCACCCCCCACCAGCTCTGGATGGGGCTTTATTTTACAGGTCCCCAACGGCGACCTCATCGACCTCCACTCCAGCGGACTCCGACGACGGCCAGATTCTGCGTCAATATATTGGCGCTAGAAGGAGGGCGGGCGATGATTTCTCTCTTAAAGGAAGCCAAGGTTCCCTTGTTCTTAAAGGAGTGCTCAACGACGATTTCTCTCTTCGCACTCCAGAGATCTCTCTTCTTCCTCTTCGAATTCTTTTCCAAAAAAAAAAAGCCCCCCAAGAGAGCCTTGACCCAACGATCGGCGGCCTCAGCGGCCCGATCCCATTCGGATCCATCTGCTCACACTCCAGCCCCGACGATCTAGGTTCACTCTATAGCCGTGGTGGATGTGGAATAGTTCAACCTGCTCGTCCAGCAGGTTCGTGGTCTCACGAAGGTAGTGCAGGCGGTGCAGGCCATGCACTAGCAGGCCCCAGTACCAACTCAACCGACGTAGGATTCTCCAGAGCCATGTGGCCCAGTCCAGGGGCAACCAACATGGGCTTTCCGACCTCCAATCCCCGAAAGAGGAAGGCAACAGAGGGAGAGCCCCTACTCGGACTGCGGCTCGATCCAGGGTGAAGCTTTGCACCCATTCGACAAGAAGACCTTGGAGATCAGAGACCGCGAAGACCTCCTGGATCAAAGGCTCTTAGAAATGAGCCGACGAATCGAAGAACTCCATCACACTCCCTCCTCATGTGGTAATGACATCTGTACTGACCCTCCTTTTTTATAGAAAATCATGCAGGAATCGGTCCCGTTGAACTTCAAACTCTCATAGTTCGAGAGCTACGATGGAACCACCAATCCGGTCGACCACTTGAAAGCCTTTAGGACAATGATGCTGCTCTATGGTGCGCCAGATGCTATCCTATGTCGAGCTTCCCCTCTACCCTTAAAGGGGCCACCAGGAATTGGTACTCAGTACTCAAGCCGAATACCATCTTATCATTTGACCAGATGAGTCAATAGTTCACGGTCCACTTTATCAGTAGTCGGTGTTCACGCCGAGATTCGGATTCCTTAATGGCCATCAGGCAGAAGGAGGGCGAACCCATCCGGGCTAACATCACCCAATTTAATACTGCTATACTAGAGGTTCGGGACCTAGACCAATCAGTCACCATGGTCGCTCTCAAGGGCGACCTTTAGAAGAACGACTTACTATTCTCCTTGGAAAAGAAGTATCCTAGGGACTTTGCCGACATGCTGGCTCGGGCCGAAAGTTATGCCCGAGCAGAGGAGGCCTTCGAGGCTATGGATGATGAAGCCGACGGCAAGCGGTGAATTGGTGGGCCAGGCAGGTCCGTCGAAGAAAGGAAGAGGACTGAAGCTCGACCGCGTTCCCGGACTCCCCCTGGTCGCGGGCAAGCCCAGTCTCCCCCTCAAGCTCGGAGGTGGAGAAGCCCTGACAGAAGGGCACTCCGAGGTTCCCCCCAGCGTCGAAGTTCTCCCCGATGATGATGATTTCATAACTACATCCTTCTTAACAACTCGAAGACTCAAGTACTGATGGAGATCCAGGAGCGACTTCCAAGATCGGAAAGAATGCATTCCCATTCTAACAAGCACAATCCCAACAAGTTCTGCCTTTATCATTGCGACCATGGTCATGACATTGAGGAGTGCATCCAACTCCAGGACGAGATCGAAGAGCTCGTCAGGCAAGGCAGACTTAGTCGATTTCTATGAAGACAGCCTGAGGAGAAGGAAGATCGGCCAAGAGCATTACCGCCAAGTGGAAAAAACCAGCAAGAAGATCGGCTGCCCCTTGGCATCATCAATACTATCTTAGGGGGACCTCAGCAAGGGGAGACCAGCGGATCTAGAGGATCGGTGAAGAGGCAGAGGATCGTGGAGCCCGTGGCCTTCATCGAGGAGGACGGTCAGGGAATCCAATTTTTGCACAATGATGCGGTTGTAATTTCTTTGAATATTGTTGACTACGATGTACGCCGCGTTCTGGTAGATAATGGAAGCTCGGTCGATGTGTTGTTGTACGATGCCTTCTTAAAAATGTCCCTGCCCGACGACCGCTTGGGGCTGATGAATTTTTCGCTGGTAGGATTTGCTGGCAATGTCGTACCAGTCGAAGGCATAATAACATTGATCGTAGTGGCAGGGCAGCACCTGAAGCTGGCCAAAGCTCGGGTCGACTTTCTAGTCGTAAGGACCCCATCTGTCTATAACGCGATCCTTGGTCGATCTGGTCTAAATGCACTCCGGGCGGTAGTATCAACCTATTATTTGAAGATGAAGTTTTCGACGAGTCATGGGGTCAGAGAAGTCGGAGGAGACCAGGCTTTGGCGAGGTATTGCTACTCGATCGCCCTGCATAAGGGAGATCAACTTGACCATTATCTTGTTGATGGATTAGATGTCCACGATGACCTCACTGAGGAGCGGAGCGAGCCTACGGAGGATCTCATCTCTGTGCCCTTGAATGATGGAAACTCAGAGCACGTGGTGCAGATCGGCTCCAACTTGGCGGCCGAGGTTTGGGAGTAGCTTATCGCTTTCCTTAGAAGAAATATGGACGTCTTCACCTGGACCCCAGTGGATATGCCGGGGATCGACGCCGAGGTCATGGAACATCGGCTGGCCGTCGATCCAAGGCACCGACTGATAAGAGAAAAGCTGCGCCACCACATCTCGGAGAGGCAGAAAGCGATCACCGAAGAAGTAAATAAGCTCCTCAAAGTCGGACTTATCCGGGAGGTTAATTATCTGACTTGGGTCTCGAACGTGGTTCTTGTCAAGAAAGTGAATAACAAGTGGAGGATGTGCGTTGACTTCAAGAAGCTGAATAAGGCCTGCCCGAAGGACAGCTACCCCCTACCCAGGATCGACCAGCTGGTGGACGCAACCTCTAGCCATGAGCTCCTCACCTTCATGGATGCCTTTTCTGGTTACAACCAGATATGTATGGCACCCGAGGACGAAGAGAAGACCGCCTTCATTACTGACCGAGGTCTTTATTGCTATAGGGTCATGCCTTTTGGACTCAAGAATGCAGGGGCAACATACCAGCATTTGGTTAATGGTCTTCAAGGAGTAGATCGGCCGCAACATGAAGGTGTATGTAGATGATATGCTCATCAAAAGTCAGGCTTCAACAAAACACCTGGCCGACCTTAAAGAGACCTTCGATGCACTCAAGAAGCATAAGATGAAGCTGAACCCAACCAAATGCGCCTTTGGTGTAACCTCTAGAAAATTTTTTGGGTTCATGGTGTCGAGACATGGAATCGAGGGAAACCCCCAAAAAATCTGAGCCATTCGAGAAATGACCATTCCAAAGACTATCAAGAAAGTTCAGCGCCTGGTCGGAAAGGTGGCATCCCTAAATCGCTTCGTTTCAAGGTCGGTCGAATGATGCATGCCCTTCTTCGAGGTTCTCAGATGACCAAAGGACTTATGCTGGACGGTGGAGTGCCAACGGCATTCGAGGAGCTCAAAAACAACCTCGGCACATCCCCGCTGCTGGCAAAGCCCGAACTCAGAGAAGAATTATTCCTTTATCTAGCTGTCTCCTCGGTGGCCCTGGCGGCAGTCCTAGTCAGGAAAGAAAAAAAGATGCAGCGATCGGTCTACTACGTGAGCTGAGTTTTGAGGAACGCGGAGACCAGGTACTCAAGGTTAGAAAAATTGACTTACTATCTTCTAATTGCTGCCAGGGGGCTCCGACCTTACTTTCAGGAGCACACCATAACGGTCCTCACGGACCAACCAATAAAAGCAGTTCTCCACCGAGCAGACGCCTTCGAAAGAATCGCAAAATGGGTAATCGAGCTCATAGAGTTCGACATCAACTACCGACCCAGGCCATCGATCAAAGCCCAGATACTGGCAGATTTTGTGCTAGAATGCACCATTTCAGTTGAAGCCGAGCTTGAGTCGAGCGGAACTAGTACGAAAGCGAGGCCGAACTTCGATGAAGCCGAGCTGTCGCAGTCGATCCTCTCCAAAGAGAGTGTCGACCTCCCTGAAGGTTCCTGGGCTCTGCACGTGGATAGTTCATCCAACTCCACCAGAGCTGGTGCGGGGCTGGTCTTGGTCAGCCCCGAAAGAGTCGTTGCCGAGTATGTGTTGCATCTCGAGTTCCCCGCGACCAACAATGAGGCCGAGTATGAAGCGCTGATCACCGGATTAAAGATAGCAAGGGAATTAAAAATAGATCGGCTTCAAGTCTACAGCGATTCTCAGCTAGTGGTTAGTCAAGTTGGCGGCGGCTATGAGGTATGGAAGGAAAGCATGGTGAGATACCTCAGGAAAGTAAAGAATTTGATCCCGACCTTCGATAGTTTCGGCATTCAGCACATCCCAAGGGTGAAAAATGCAAGAGCCAATCTTCTCTCCAAGTTGGCTGCTTCAACGTCGGTCGAACTGCCCAAAGAAGTATTTTTGAAAACTTTGAAGTGCCCGACCATAGAGGAATCTCAGGCTATCCTACAGACGAAATTCGAGCCCAGCTGGATCGACCCGTTGATTGCCTACCTTCAAGAGGGGGTCCTTCCCCACGATCGAAAGGAAGCTCGGAAGCTCAGGAATCAGGCCTCCCGCTATATCTTATACGAAGGCAGGCTATATAAGAGGTCGTACTCCCTCCCGTTACTGAGATGTCTCTGATCTTTAGAGGCCGACCTCACACTATGGGATGTGCATGAAGGACTCTATGGAAGTCACGTAGGAGCTAGGTTTCTATCGCAAAAACTACTCCGATAGGGGTACTATTGGCCGACTTTATTTCGCGATTCCATGAAATATGTAAAGAGGTGCGACCGCTATCAGAAGAACGCCATTGTGTAGAGGCAGCTGACATCCAAACTCACTCCGCTCAGCTCATCCTGGCCATTTGCGTAGTAGGGAATGGATATACTCGGCCTCTTCCCAACGACGTCTGGGCAGCGGAAGTTCCTCCTGGTCGCAATCGACTACTTCACCAAGTGGGTCGAAGCCAAACCACTCATGAAGATTACCGAGGCAAAGGTGCAAGACTTCATTTGAAAGTCATTAGTCTATCGGTTTGGCCTACCCTGAACCCTCATAACCGACAATGGGCGATAATTCACCGGGGCGAGGTTCGTCGAGTTCTGCGAAGGACTAAACATCTCCCACCGCTTCACATCGGTGGCTCACCCATAGGCCAATGGGGAAGCTGAGATAACCAATCGAACCCTGCTACAAGGAATCAAAGCGAGACTCGATAGGGCAAAAGAGGCATGGGTGGACGAACTCTACCATATCCTCTGGACATACCGAACTACTCAGAGGGTGCCGACTGAAGAAACACCCTTCGCCTTGGCCTTCGGTACTGAGGCAGTTATCCCGATCGAGCTTAAGGTCCCGTCTGCATGAGTCATAGATTTCAACGAGTGGCACAACCCCTAGGATCTTAGAGTCAACCTCGATCTTCAAGAAGAAAAGAGGAAGGAAGCCCGCATCCGGATGGCAGCCTACAAACAGAAGGTGGCTCGGTACTACAACTCTAGGGTTAAAAACAAGACGTTCAGAGTGGGAAACTTAGTGCTTTGATGAGCCACTATCACTCAGCCTTAGAGTCAAGGGAAGCTCGTCCCAAACTGGGAAGGTCCGTATGAGGTGACGGAGGTCATCCAATCCGAAACTTATCGTCTGAAAGAACTCGGAGGAGTAGTGCTTCCCCGACCATGGAACTCAAAAAATCTGAGGATGTATTATCAGTAGACGTCCTTTAAAAACTCCTTTTTACTATATTATTGATTTCTGGCATGAGGATTACGTGATGGCAGGAAAGAAATGAGCAAAAGTAGCCCGTTAGGAATAGGAGGAGAACCTCGTCCTAACGCGAGCAGGTCAAAGACCTCTAAACCTCGACTGTAGGAGACAAGGTCTCCCCCGGGTTAACATTGGCCATGGGAAATAAGACCATCCCAAAATTAAAGGCCTCGTTCACAAAGGATGAGATGGAGGAAGAGGCACGGACGATGGTCCGCATGTGCCCCCACAGCCCGTTAGGAACAAGAAGAGGATCTCGTCCTAACGCAAGCAAAGTTGAAGGCCTCGTTCACCTTAGATGAGATGGGGGGAGACGGACGATGGTTCGAATGTGCTCATCCTAACGCGAGCAAAGTCGAAGGCCTCGTTCACAAAGGATGAGACGGAGGGAGAGGCACAGACGATGGTCCGTATGTGCCCCCACAGCCCATTAGGAACAGGAGGAGGACCTCGTCTTAATGCGAGCAAAGTCAAAGGCCTCATTCATCTTAGATGAGATGGGGGGAGATGGACGATGGTTCGAATATGCCCCCATAGCCTGTTAGGAACAGGAGGAGAACCTCATCCTCACGCGAGCAAAGTCGAAGTTAGGAATAGGAGGAGAACCTCATCCTAACGCGAGTGCCCACATCAACCTCGGCAAAAGGGGATAAGATCTCCCACGAGCGACCGGGCCAACCTCGACTCGAGAGCTTCAACTTCCACATCGATCAGAGATAAGATCGGAGATAACCTCGTCCTGAGATGAGATCTCTCCCAAGCTTCGACCTGGACCAGTATGGGGCTCAGAGGAAGACTTTGGCAGTTGCCTTTCCTGCACTCCCTTCCTTCGATTTTCGAGCTTGAAAGTGGGGGGGCTAGTGTTGGGGATAAACCCCACTCCCGTCGAAGTCTAGTTCGATGCTCAGCCTAATGCAACCAGTAGCCACAGAATAGCTTCAGCAGATGGGCTTCAGCCGAACCCTTAGCCGTCGAGCTTCTTCTAACCCATTCAGTCGGTCGAACTACTTAGCGGCTGAACTTCTTCTGACTCCCCAATCGCCGAGCTCCAGTTAGACTCCCGCAAGAGCCGAACTCTCTCCATGTCGTTACAGCCAGGTGCCTGTGGGAGCCAAACTTCCTCCAGCAGTCGGGCTTCTATGGAAGTCGGACTCCTTGCGGACTCCTCCAGTGGCCGGGCTTCTACGGAAGCCAGACTCCCTGTGGACTCCTTCAGCGGACGGGTGTCTACTGAAGCCAGATTCCTTACAGACTCCTCCAGTAGTCGAACTTCTCAATGGCCGAACTTCCATGAAAGCCAAACTTCTTATGATGGATTTCTACAGGCAATTCCACTACTAAATGGTTACACGATAATAACGATCGACATTTATCAAGTCAATAACGATCGGCATTGATCGGGACAGTTACGACAATCATTAATCAAGGTAGTTACAACAAGCTCCCTCTATAAAAAGGACCCTCCATATATGTTTATGCCAGGTTCTGAAAATCCTTGTCTTCTTCTCAAAACTCTATTGAACTCCACACTGAGCACTCCATTCCTGTTGGCGCTGACTTGATCGTTGGAGCATCCTACCGGAGCCACCTCCCATCGACTCCGGACGGAACTTTATTTTGCAAGTCTCCGACGGCGACCTCATCGACCTCCACTCCAGCAGACTCCGACGATGGTCAGATTCTGTGTCAACAAGATCAAAGAGAAAAAATTTTTGAAATATATCTCTTAATCTGATCAGATCTGAACGAACCCGATCCGAAAAATCTGGATTTTTCTTCAACTGATATCAGAGCCAAGGTTCTAAAAATATGTTTAGGTTTAATTTTAAATTTATTTTAATTAAAAAATAAGTAATTTCAAATATCATATGAGATGTGATCAGATTTGAAATCAGAAAAAATTAAAATTAAATAATTTGGATCTAAGATTAGAAAATATGCATGATTAGTTCTAAAATAGAATAGTTCTATAGAATAGTCTTGCATATTTTTAATTTAATTTAATTAAATCAAATTTTAGATCAATTTATTTATTATTTTTTGATATTATAATGATTATAATAATATTTAAAAAATAGCAAATAAAAATTATTTAATTTTAAACATCATTCTGAGATATGATTGATGCATGTCTAGACTAGTTGTAGAATAGTTCTACATAGTTGTCTAGATTAGAATTTATTTTGATTAGATCAATTTAAATCTAATTTTTTAGATTATTATGAGATAATTTAGATATGAAAATATACATGATTCGATACATGAGATTTATGCAAAATATGCCATGATTAGATGTAATTTGTATATGAGATATATGATATAGATCTAAAACTATTTTGTAGTATTGCATGTTCCTGATTAAGGCGTTCCTCTTGGCCGTCCGGTCATAAGAACGAAGAAGGATTTAAAGGCCCTCTCCTTCCATCCGATCGGGTGTTCTTATGATGTGTAGGGATGCTGTGCGTTCGTCCTTAATCAGAAATCCAAAACTTACTTTCTGCAAAACCCTAGATCCTGAAATCTTAGGATTTATTATGCATATTTTATTTATGAATCCTACTTAATTAAAAATTAAGATTATGGAATGTTAATTAGATCTAAAATTGAGAATTCAGATTTAAGACATATTCATAATACTGGATTCAGACTTGGGTAGCTCAATTAGGTCTAAGCGATTGATCAAACCAAATCAAGAGTTGGTTAGATGGGATCAACAATGCTTAAATTGACCAGCCTAATAGGATTACGTCTGGGTCAAGATCGAATCACGATCAAGCAAGACCTAATTAAGCTCAAAGGTTAGAGCCTAGATTGTAGGCTGACCCAATTAGTTCTGGCTCAATAATTTGATGTCTAAGGTAAGTTTGGCACATACGATCGACTAATTTTTAATTGGAAGCTACTCGACCTGAATGCTTTCTTGTACGAGTTAATGGCATATTCCTTCCATCGATCTCACTTACCTGGCCATATTTGTTGACACAGTTCTGATCTGAGGTAGTCAATAATCTGAGCTAACCCATGCCACTAGGTTAGTCATAATTGTTATGACTATGATAAGTCTAGTTTAATGAGACCTGAATCAATTTTTCCTAAGAAAAGATTAAGTCTGAGGTCTTCCACCATTGTAGATGTGCGGGCCCTTCTCGGGGTTGATTCTTCTCGACTGGATATAGTGGCTCAGTTGCATCGAGAAGATGCAACCATGTCTATTAGGCGTTGGATGCTATGGGCTGGAGGATGAGTTGGGCTCAATATTTTGGATACGGTGAGAGACTCAATTAGGAATCCAGTCTATGCAAATGGTGGGTCTGACTGAACTAAGGAGTGGATCAATATTCTGGATATGGTGAGATTCATGAATTAGAGACCAAGTTTGGGTGCACCATGATTAGAGAACCATTGAACAAGAGTTGTTACTCATTGGCTAACCCATCACCAATAACTATTAGGTGAGGTGATGAGTTAGTTGGTGAGACCGCACCACCCACTAGAAATCATTAATCATGGAGATTTTTGCATCTCTACAGAGGAAGTGTAGGGATCCGAAAAAATAGTGAAAGCTAATTTGTTTAAAAATAAAATTTCTAAATAAATTGGTCAAGTCATAATTACAGTATCTAACTAGAATCTTTGACTCTCTACAGAAAAATGTCTGCATCCAACACATTAGTATGTATCCTGGACACACATAGACTGACCGGACCTAATTATAAAGATTGGCTCAGGAACTACAAAATAGTTTTGGATTTCGAGAAGTTAATCCGTGTATTGGACCAGGACCCTCCCACCTTATCAGTCCGTCCATCCACTGAACAGAGAGCATCTCTGAAAAAATGGATAGACGAAGATAATAAGGCCAGATATTACATGTTGGGCTCGATGTCTGATGAGCTCCAGCGCCAACATGAAGATATCGGGACTGCTCACCAAATGTTGGCTCACCTGCAGGAGATGTTTGGTGAACAGAGTTGCGTAGCCAAGTATCAAGTCACGAAATAACTTTTTAAGGCTAAGATGCATGATGGGCAGTCAGTCCAAGATGACTATCTGATGATGATCAAGGACATGAAAGAGCTTGAGAAGCTCGGTGTGAAGTTAGACTTGGATCTGCAGAATGATATTATTCTTTAATCCTTGACTGATGCGTATGGGCAGTTCATCATGAATTACCACATGCATAAACTTTAAAATTTCTTGGCCGAATTAATGAATATGCTGGTCACCGCTAAGCTTTCTATGAAAGATTCTAAAGGCTCAGTTCTTGCTGTGGAACAAACTTCTTCCAAAAAAAAGTCTTATGAAAAGAAAAAGAAGCCTGCGAAAAAGCAGAAGGTGGAAGGAGCAAAGAAGAAGAAGGTAGAGCCGAAGATGAAAGCCACTGTCAAAGAAAAGTATTTCCATTGCAATAGCGACGGCCATTGGAAGCAGAATTGCCCTACTTACCTGGCCATCCTGAAGAATAAGAAGGAAAGTCCTTCTAGAGGTATGCTCGTTATTCGAGCAAAATGTGAATGCCAAACGACCTAGGGATAGTCCAAATGATAGATATCTATGGCACCTAACATTAGGTCATATAGCAGAAGATAGGATTAACAAATTGGAGAAAAATGGGCTATTGAGTCTATTGACTTTCGAGTCATATCCAACTTGTGAATCTTGTCTCCAAGGCAAAATAACCAAACTCCCTTTTATAGGATATGGGGAGAGGGCCACAGATCTCCTTGCCCTAGTACATACTGATGTGTGCAATCCATTTGATGTACCGGCTAGAGGCAATTTTGTCTACTTCATTATCTTTATCGATGATCTATCTAGGTATGGGTATGTGTATCTAGGTATGGGTATGTCCACTTCATTACCACACCGTATGAGATATGGCATGATAAGAAACGAAGTCTAAGTCATCTCAGAATTTGAGATTATCTAGCTCATGTCAAAAGACAATAAGCGAACAAGTTAGAGTTTAGGTCCTTTAGAGCTCGATTCATAGGATATCCTAAAGAGTCATTAGGATACTATTTCTATATTTCAGAAGACCACAATGTAATTATGAGTCGACATGCCATCTTTCTTGAAAAATAGTTCATTCAAGATAGCAGCATTGGAAAGCAGATTAAGCTTGATGAGAAAGTCTCACATGTACAATGAGCTAAGGACCAATTGGAACCAAATTAGGTTGAGCCAATAAAAATACTACCTCCTGTTAGATATATGTGCCCTAGAAGCCAAAATTGGCTGACACTTGTAATACACTTCAAGGGGCAAAATTATAATTTTGACTAAAATCAATAAATGGATTATTTTCTATCATATATGTGTATTTAGTGTCTGTGATACATCCTTTGAGTTAATGGCAATGATAATTCATATTTTCAAGAGTTGAAAATTTAAGACATGAATAATCATTATTAACTCATAAATTGCTCCTGACCATAGGATCATCACGAGGATGGTGATTGATCCGAAAGATTGGTGTACAATCGCTTCTCTTTAGTAGATGAGTCTTGAGTCTACGGTGTGGAGACACCGGAGTGAGAGTACAAGTACTCGTTAGAGAACGAGGGCATTGAGCGTGACCACCTCGAGTAGTCATTAGGGAGTCTACCTTCTCGTCAATGACTGACTCGATGCTGCAGTAGTGTGTCTGGTTCTTTGACCTGAGGTGCATCGGCAGTTCACCTTGAGGGTGTTATAGTTTGACTACACCATTACTCGGTCTCCTAGCCATATGGAACCCTGAGGTGTATGTTGGCTATAGCATGTTCATTGTAGGAACTGGATGGCATCAAGATGGAATCTATCTACCTCGGTGGTAGAGGAGCAGCCCTATGATAATCATGAGAATCAAGTCCAGAAGCCCATGGCCATGGCAGAGTGAAATAATAGAAAGAGTTTCTATTTAGATTTTCACATTGGACTCGAATCGAATGATTACATCATATGACAGAGACTAGGGTTTGACGAGTTTACCTTAACCCTAATCTGATCGGGGCTCAAGATAGAAGAACTTGAATCACACAGGTAGCTGCACCAAGAGGTTCGCATTCAGCTCTGATGGGTTGCCACCATATACTGCTAGGTGTCACTGGTGGATTTTGGGAGCAATTAGAATGATTTAGATGATCGATCATTCTAGCTGTTCGAATCAGAAGAGTTCTGATCCATCGAAAGGAGTTTCGATGATGTCGATGATAGAGATCATGACATATCCCATTACCATACAGAACTGAACCTAACTGGGTCACACAAACAAGGGTTTGAATCTGGTGATCATCAATTGAACTGATCTAGTTCAATTGATCTGAATGAGATTCAATTAGGTTCAAGGAAAATCGTGCTAGCACTCGATTGAACCTAACGTTCTTCTTTTACTATCATAAATAAGTTGTCCTGTCTGAGCCAAAGGAGTTTGTGCTCAATCAGAGGCCTTCATATGGTCTGACTGGAGGTTGTCCAAGTCAGAAAAGGTTGTCTTATTTTGTAAGACATTACCTGCCATTTTTGGTCACCTGCCATTTCTTGTTCTTTGACTTTGGTCAAAAGTCTACCTTTGACTGGTCAAACGTTGACCATTGACACTTTGACTTTTGACCACATGTCATGCACCTATTGGAGAGCTGGTGGGGGCCTGTCCCCCTGCCAGAACCTGGCAAGGAGGAGGGCGCACGCCACCCTAGGCGTGTGCCCAAGTTGGAGGCGCCTAGGAGTCCTTGTTGGACAAGGACTCCATCTCCTTTTTGGATTCCAATTAGAGTTCTTCTAAGAATCCAACTTTGACTGGTCTTAGGCGCCCTCTAAGGAGGAATCCAGGGGACTCTATTCCCACCAATCAGATTTAGATCTGATTTCACAAAGGGTTGTGATTGGTTGGGAAGAAGAGGAGTTGGATCACAGTTAGTCTATAAATAAGACCCTGCCCAACTCAGATTATGATTGAATAAGAGTTTCCATACGCCCCAAGGCTGCCTCTCCCCTCCTTCTCCATGCCAAACCACCTTCTCCCCTTGCTCTCCACGTCCAAAAGGAGTTTTGGATTTTTGTTGGTGCGATTCAAGCAAGAGAAAGGCGATCAAAAGCAAGAAGGCTGCGCTGCTGCAAAGGACGACTGCTGATCTTCAAAAGGAGTTTTGAAGATCCTCCAGATCAGATCCAGATCTAATTTTTGGAGATGTGATAGAGAAGAAGAGGATCTCCAGATCCAGCCCTGAGTGGATACCGGTAGAGGCCAGGCGCTTGCGTGGCTAGATCCAGAACCTTCCGCTGCATACAGGATCATCAACAGGGTAATAGGATTACCCAAATCAGGTAAATTAAATTTGATTTAATTTATTCTTTATTTATTTTATTTATTAAAATAATAAGAATTAGATCTAAAATATCCCAGATCTGATATAGATCAAAGAGAAAAATTTTTGAAATATATCTCTTGATCTGATCAGATCTGAACGAACCTGGACCGAAAAATCAGGATTTTCCCTTCAACTGGTATCAGAGCCATGGTTCTAAAAATATTTAGATCTAATTTTAAATTTATTTTAATTAAAAAATAATTGATTTTAGATGTCACATGAGATGTGATCAGATCTGAAATCAGAAAAAATTAAAATTAAATGATTTGGATCTAAGATTAGAAGATATGCATGACTAGTTCTAGAATAGAATAGTTCTATAGAATAGTCTTGCATGTTTTTGATTTAATCTGATTAAATCATATTTTAGATCCTTTTATTTACTATTTTTTGATATTATAATGGTTATAATAACATCTAAAAAATAGCAAATAAAAATTATTTAATTTTAAACATCATATGAGATATGATTGATGCATGTCTAGACTAGTTGTAGAATAGTTCTACATAATTGTCTAGATTAGAATTTATTTTGATTAGATCAATTTAAATCTAATTTTTTAGATTATTATGAGATAATTTAGATCTGAAAATATGCATGATTCGATACATGAGATGTATGCAAAATATGCCATGATTAGATCTACTTTGTATATGAGATATATGATATAGATCTGATACTGTTTTGTAGTATTGAATGTTCCTGATTAAGGCGTTCCTCTTGGCCGTCCGGTCATAAGAACGAAGAAGGGTTTAAAGGCCCTCTCTTTCCATTCGATGGGGTGTTCTTATGATGTGTAGGGGTGCTGCGTGTTCGTCCTTAATCAGAAAATCCAAAACTTACTTTCTGCAAAACCCTAGATCCTGAAACCCTAGGATTTATTGTGCATATTTTGTTTATGAACCCTACTTAATTAAGAATTAAGTTTATGGAAATATTAATTAGGTCTAAAATTGAGAATTTTCAGATCTAAGACATATTCATAATACTGGGTTCGGGCTTGGGTAGCTCAATTAGGTCTAAGCGGTTGATCAAACCGAATCAAGAGTTGGTTAGATGGGATCAACAATGCTTAAATTGACCAGCCTAATAGGATTAAGTCTGGGTCAAGATCGAGTCACGATCAAGCAAGACCTAATTAGGCTCAGAGGTTAGAGTCTGGATTGTAGGCTAACCCAATTGGTTCTGGACTCAACAATTTGGTGTCTAAGGTAAGTTTGGCACATACGACCGACTGGTTTTTAATTGGAAGCTACTCGACCTGAATGCGTTCTTGTACGAGTTAATGGCATATTCCTTCCACCGGTCTCACTTACCTGGCCATATCTGTTGACACAGTTCTGATCTGAGGTGGTCAATAATCCGAGCTAACCCATGCCACTAGGTTAGTCATAATTGTTATGACTAAGCCAAGTCTAGTTTAATGAGACCTGAATCAATTCTCCCTAAGAAAAGATTAAGTCTGAGGTCTTCCACCATTGTAGATGTGCGGGCCCTTTCCGGGGTTGATTGTTCTCGGCTGGATACAGTGGCTCAGTTGCACCGGGAAGATGCAACCATGTCTATTAGGCATTGGATGCTATGGGCTGGAGGATGAGTTGGGCTCAATATTTTGGATACGGTGAGAGACTCAATTAGGAACCCAGTCTATGCAAATGGTGGGTCTGACTTAACTAAGGAGTGGATCAATATTTCCGGATACGGTGAGATTCATGAATTAGAGACCAAGTTTGGGTGCACCATGATTAGAGAATCATTGAACAAGAGTTGTTCACTCATTGGCTAACCCATCACCAATAACTGTTAGGTGAGGTGATGAGTCAGTTGGTGAGACCGCACCACCCACTAGAAATCATTAATCGTGGAGATTTTTCGCATCTCTACAGAGGGAGTGTAGGGATCCGAGAAAATAGTGGGAGCTAATTTGTTTAAAAATAAAATCCCTAAATAAATTGGTCAAGTCAAAATTACAAGTATCTAACTAGAATCTTTGACTCTCTACAGGAAAATGTCTGCGTCCAACCCATTGGCACGTATCCTGGACACACATAGACTGACTGGACCCAATTATAAAGATTGGCTCAGGAACTACAAAATTAGTTTTGGGTTCTGAGAAGTTAACCCATGTTTTGGACCAGGACCCTCCCACCTTACCAGCCCGTCCATCTGTTGAACAGAGAGCGTCTCTGGAAAAATGGATAGACGAAGATAATAAGGCCAGATATTACATGTTGGGCTCGATGTCTGATGAGCTCCAGCGCCAACATGAAGGATATCGGGACTGCTCGCCAAATGTTGGCTCACCTGCAGGAGATGTTTGGTGAACAGAGTCGCGCAGCCAAATATCAAGTCACGAAATGACTTTTTAAGGCTAAGATGCGTGATGGGCAGTCAGTCCAAGATCACTGTCTGACAATGATCAAGGACATGGAAGAGCTTGAGAAGCTCGGTGTGAAGTTGGACTTGGACCTGCAGAACGATATTATTCTGCAATCCTTGACTGATGCATATGGGCAATTCATCATGAATTACCACATGCATAAACTTCAGAATTCCTTGGCCGAATTAATGAATATGCTGGTTACCGCTGAGCTTTCTATGAAAGGTTCTAAAGGCTCAGTTCTTGCTATGGAACGGACTTCTTCCAAAAGAAAGTCTTATGGAAAGAAAAAGAAGTCTGTGAAAAAGCAAAAGGTGGAAGGATCAAAGAAGAAGAAGGCAGAGCCGAAGAAAAGGCCGATGTCAAAGGAAAGTGTTTCCATTGCAACAGCGACGGCCATTGGAAGCGGAACTGCCCTACTTACCTGGCCACCCTGAAGAACAAGAAGGAAGGTCCTTCTGGAGGTATGCTCGTTATTGAGTCTAACCTTACGGTTTCTTCTGCATCCAGTTGGGTGCTTGACTCTGGTTCTAGTGCTCATCTGTGCACTTCTATGCAGGGTCTTGAGGATAGCAGGAGGCTGAGGGATGGAGACATGATCCTACGCATCGGTAATGGAGCAAGAGTTGCTGCAGTAGCCGTGGGAACATACCCTCTTCGATTACCATCTGGTTTAGACTTAGTTTTGAAAGACTGTTATTTTGTGCCTGCAGCTAGCAGGAATTTGATTTCTGTTTCATGCTTAGCACAAGAAGGTTATGTGATCACCTTCTTTAAGGACCATTGTAACATTCTTTATGAAAGAAATAAAATTGCAAATGGTTTCCTTATTAATGGTCTTTATCAGCTACATATTGATGTACCTATTTCTAACTATCGAGCAAAACGTGAATGCCAAACGACCTAGGGATAGTCCAAACGACAGATATCTATGGCACCTGAGATTAGGTCATATAGCAGAAGATAGGATCAACAAATTGGAGAAAAATGGGCTATTGAGTCCATTGACTTTCCGAGTCATATCCAACTTGTGAATCTTGTCTTCAAGGCAAAATGACTAAACTCCCTTTTGTTGGACATGGGGAGAGGGCCACAGATCTCCTTGCCCTAGTACATACTGATGTGTGCGGCCCATTTGATGTGCCGGCTAGAGGCAATTTTGTCTACTTCATTACCTTTACCGATGATCTGTCTAGGTATGGGTATGTGTATCTTATGAGACACAAGTCTGAAGCTTTTGAAAAGTTCAAAGAATTCAGACATGAAGTAGAAAAACAAACTGGAAAAACCCATTAAGGTTCTTCGATCAGATCGAGGAGGTGAATACCTTAGCCGGGAATTCCTAGACTATCTAAAGGAAAATGGCATAGTCTCTCAATGGACTCCACCAGGAACACCTCAACTCAACGGGGTTTCAGAATGGAGAAATCGGACTCTATTGGATATGGTTCGATCCATGATGAGCTTCACAGACCTCCCTGATTTTCTTTGGGGACACTCATTGTTAACTTCAATCTATCTACTGAATAGGGTTCCCTCTAAAATCGTTCCTACCACACCGTATGAGATATGGCACGGTAAGAAACCAAGTCTGAGTCATCTCAGAATTTGGGGTTGTCCGGCTCATGTCAAAAGACAACAAGCGGACAAGTTAGAGTTTAGGTCCTTTAGAGCTCGATTCATAGGATATCCTAAAGAGTCATTAGGATACTATTTCTACATTCCAGAAGACCACAATGTGATTGTGAGTCGACATGCCATCTTTCTTGAAAAATAGTTTATTCAAGATAGCGGCATTGGAAAATAGATCAAGCTTGATGAGAAAGTCTCACAAGTGGAACGAGCTAAGGACCAATTGGAACCAAATCAGGTTGAGCCAATAAGAACACTACCTCCTCCACCTCGTAGATCGGAAAGAGTTTTCCCATCCCCCTGAAGAGATACTTAGGTATTATTTCAGAGGAAGTAGAGAAAATGTTCCTCGTAGGTAATGGTGCTCATGGTGATGATCCCAAAACCTACAACGAGGCGATATCAGATATCGACTCCGAGAAATGGCTAGAGGCAATGCAGTCAGAAATTGACTCGATGCACTCAAACCAAGTCTGGACCTTGGTAGATCCACCAGAAGGTATAGTACCTATTGGGATGTAAATGGATCTTCAAGAGAAAGATTGGTGCAGATGGGAATGTGGAGACATTCAAGGCTAGACTAGTGGCAAAAGGTTATAGTCAACGCGAAGGCATTGACTATCAGGATACCTTTTCCCCAGTGGCTATGCTAAAATCCATCCGCACATTGCTTGCCGTTGCAGCCTATTTCGATTATGAAATATGGCAAATGGACGTGAAAACGGCATTCCTAAATGGATATCTTGAGGAAGATATCTATATGGAACAGCCATTAGGTTTCACATCCAGTGATACTGATCACAAGGTTTGCAAGCTGCAAAGGTCCATATATGGACTTAAGCAAGCATCTCGGAGCTGGAACACTCGTTTCAATGATGTGATCAAAAAGTTTGGTTTCATCAAAAATGAAGAGGAACCATGTGTTTTCAAAAAGGTCAGTGGGAGCGCTGTTGTCTTCCTCGTATTGTACGTGGATGACATCCTCCTTATTGGGAATGATATTCCCATGTTGACGACAGTCAAAATATGGTTGTCCAAGGAATTCTCCATGAAAGACCTAGGTGAAGCATCCTTTATTCTAGGAATTAAGGTCTATAGGGATAGACCGAATAGGATGCTAGGACTTTCACAGAAGATGTACATAGAGGAAGTACTAAAGAGGTTTAGTATGGAAAACTCTAAGAGGGGATTAATACCCTTCAGACATGGTATTCATCTTTCCAAGAAGATGTGCCCTAGCACACCTGAGGAAATAGAACGCATGAGCAAGATCCCTTATGCTTCTGCAATAGGGAGCCTCATGTATGCCATGCTATGTACACGACCTGATATAGCCCATGCTGTGAGTGTCACAAGCAGATATCAGTCAAATCCAGGTGAAGAACACTGGACTTCTGTGAAATGTATCCTTAAGTACTTGAGAAGAACTAAGGATATGATGTTGGTCTTTGGTAATGGAGAACTCCAAGTCCAGGGATACACAGACTCAGATTTCATGTCCTGATATAGATGATCGAAAGTCGACATCTGGCAGTCTGTTTGTGTGCAATGGTGGTGCTGTCAGCTGGAAGAGTTCCAAGCAAACGTGATAGCAGATTCCACCATGGAAGCAGAATCTAGTATCGGCCGCATCCACGGAGAGCTGCCGATAGGACAGCATTGTCTGGCTTAACCCAAACAAGAAGTTTGCTGCAGCAAATGCATCAGTAGAATAGCCATCAGATGCATTTCTCTATACTGCGACGAAGCAATCCGGACCCCTATAGCCCCTTGCTAAGGAGCCAAGTCTCACCAAAATTCAGTATATTGAGCGGCGAATATCCCACCTCATCCACGATTACCTCTGAGGAAGGGTTACGTCGTAGGTCAAGAGGAGTCAACTCTGACAGATAAGTTGGTAGACCCACTTACAAATTGTTGGCAATGCAAGTTCAAAGCCCACCTTGAGACAGATGGTTTAGACTTGTAGCCAATTGGCTTTAGGACAAGTGGAGGAGTTGTTAGATTATTGTGCCCTAGAAGCAGAATTGGCTGACACTTGTAATACACTTCTAGGGGCAAAATATAATTTTGACTAAATCAATAAATGGTTATTTTCTATCCACTATATGTTGTATTTAGTAGTCTGTGATACATCCTTTGAGTTAATGCAATGATTAATTCATATTTTTAAGAGTTAAAATTTAAGACATGAATAATCATTATTAACTCATAAATTATCCTCCAGCCATATAGATCATCACAGAGATGGTGATTGATCCGAAGGTTGGTGTACAATCGCCTTCTTTAGTAGATGATGTCTTGAGTCTACGGTGTGGAGACACCCGGAAGTGAGAGTACAGGTACTTCTGTTAGAGAACGAGGGCACTTGAGCATGACCACCTCGAGTAGTCATTAGGGAGTCTACCTTCTCTGTCAATGACTGACTCAATGCTGCTAGTGGTATGTGTCTGTTCTTTGACTCTGAGGTGCATCGGGCGAGTTCATTCTGAGGGTTTATAGTTTGACTACACCATTACTCTGTTCTCCTAGCCATATGGAAACCTGAGGTGTATGTTGGCTATAGCATCTTCATTGTAGGAATCAGATATAAGATGGAACATCAACATGGAATCTACTCTACCTGGATGGTAGAGGAGCAAGCCCTAATGATAATCATGAGAATCAAGTCAGAAGCCCATGGCCATGGCAGAGTGAAATAATAGAAAGAGTTTCTATTTAGATTTCACATTGGACTCGAAATCAAATGATTACATACATATGAACAGAAACTAGGGTTGACGGCTACTTTAATCCTATAACGGTTCTACTAAAATATAGGTAGGAATCTAGAAGATATACACACAGATCAGCACTTGCACCAAAGGTTCGCTTGCATGCTCTGATGGGTTGCCACCATATACGCTAGTGTGTCACTGAGTGGATTTTGGAGCATTAGAATGATTTTAGATGATCAATCATTCTAGCTGTTCGAATCAGAAGAGTTCTGACCATCGAAAGAGAGTTTCGATGTGTCAGATGATGAAGAGATCATGACATTCCCATTACCATACAGAACTGAACCTAACTGGGTCACACAAACAAGGGTTTGAATCTATGTGATCATCAATTGAACTGATCTAGTTCAATTGATCTGAATGAGATTCAATTAGGTTCAAGAAAATCGTGCTAGCACTCGATGTGAAACCTAACGTTCTTCTTTTTCTATCATAAATAAGTTGTCCTGTCTGAGCCAAAGGAGTTTGTCCTCAATCAGAGTTCTTCATATGGTCTGACTAGAGGATGTCCAAGTCAGAGAAGGTTGTCTTATTTTGTTTAAGACATTACCTAGCCATTTTTGGTCACCTGCCATTTCTTATTCTTTTGACTTTGGTCAAAAGTCTACCTTTGACTGGTCAAACGTTGACCATTGACACTTTGACTTTTGAACACATGTCATGCACCTATTGGAGAGCTACTGGGGGCCTGTCCTCCTACTAGAACCTGGCAAGAAGGAGGGCACATGCCACCCTAGGCGTGCGCCCAAGTTGGAGGCGCCTTGGAGTCCTTGTTGGACAAGGACTCCACCTCCCTTTTGGATTCAAATTAGAGTTCTTCTAAGAATCCAGTTTGATTGGTCTTAGGCACCCTCTAAGGAGGAATCTAGGGGACTCTATTTCCACCAATCAGATTTAGATCTGATTTCACAAAGGGTTGTGATTGGTTGGGAAGAAGAGGAGTTGGATCTCAGTTAGTCTATAAATAAGACTACGCGCCACTCAGCCACTACTATGAATATTATGATTGAATAAGAGTTTGCCATACGCCCCAAGGCTGCCCTCCCTCCTTCTCCATGCCAAACCACCTTCTCTCCTTGCCCTCCCATCCAAAAGGAGTTTTGGATTTTGTTGGTTGCGATTCAGCAGAGAAAGCGCGAATAAAAAGCCAAGAAGGCTGGCACTGCAAGGGCGACTATGCTGATCTTCAAAAAGGAGTTTTGAAGATCCTCTCAGATCAGATCACGATCTTAATTTTTGGAGATGTGATAGAGAAGAAGAGGATTTCAGATTCAGTCACCGAGTAGGATTACGTAGAGCCAGGCACTTGCGTGGCTAGATCCAGAACCTTCGCTTGCATACAGGATCGATCAACAGATAGTTAGGATTACCCAATTAAGGTAAATTAAATTTGATTTAATTTATCCTATTATTTATTTTATTTATTAAAATATTATTACATATTAGATCTGAAACTTTAGTCAGAATCTAATATCAAATGCAAAGAGAAATTTTGTGAAATATTATCCTCTTTGATCTATCAGATCTGACGAACTGGACTCGAAAAACTGCAGACAGATTACCTTCACCTCTCCGTCAATCATTAGTATGATAGGAAGTTGTTCTTCTCACTCCCTCTGAAACAGATCTTACGTGTATAATATCAAAGATGGAAGTATGAAAAAATGTTCGCTCGCAGTGGTAATAGTATGTAATGAGGTGATTTTGATTCAAAACCACAACAGACGAGCGAGATATTGTTATTTCAGGAATCGATCCGAGAATGGCCTAGAGGCAAAATGCAGTGAAAATGGTCCTGAGTGCACCTCGACCAAGTCTGTGACTACTTAGCTAGATCTCACAGTAAGGTACTACCAGTACTATGTTGGGTGTTAACATGGATATTTCACAACCGAGACAGATGGTGCGTGTAGTGGTAATGTGAGAAGATCATTCAAGTGCTAGACATAGTGTGTAAAGGTTATAGTCAATGCGAAGGATTGCTATCAGAGATCCTTTTCCCCAGTGGCTATCCTAATCCATCCGCAATGCTTGTGCCAAGTCCTGCAGCTTGCTATTTCAATTAATGAAATAATTTGGCCAAATAGGACGTGAAAATGGCATATTGAAGGATCATTTCGAGGAAAGATGATCTTATGGGAAACTATGTTGGCTAAGATTTCACATCCAGTTGATACTGTCACAACCGGTTTTGCAAGTTGCAAGCACACTCAGTATATGAACTTAAAGTCAAGCATCTCGAAAGCTTGCCAACAACTCAATTTTCATCGATGTGATCACAAATGTTCTGATTCATCCAAAAATCTGAAAAGCAGAACCATGTGTCTCAAAAAGGGTCCAGTGGGAGCGCGTGTTGTCTTCCTCACTATTGTATGTGAGGTGCTTACGTTCCTCCTTTATTGGAATGTTGCTTCCCATGGTGATGACGAATTCGAAGAAATCATAGAAGTGTGTTGTTCTAAAGATCGTGCCATGTGATGGCATATTCTATGGTGGTACAGCATCCGTTTGTTAGTCTAGGGATGTGAATAGTGGTGGTCGGGGTATGTGGGGTTTGAGTTCCGTTGCATAGTAGAGTACGTGTTATCGTGCACAGAGATGTGACATGTAGTGTTAGTAAAGTATAAAGAGGTTTAAGTATGGAAAACTTTTAAGAGGGGATTAATTACACTTCATACATGGTATTCATTTTCTAAGAAGATGTGTCCTTAGCAACTGAGGAATAAACGCATCAAAAGGCAAGATCCCTTCATGTCTGCAATAGGGACGCCTCAATGTATGCCATGCTTATGTACACGACCTATAAGCCCATGCCTAAGATGAGATAGTCAACAAAGCAGATATCAGTCAAATCTGGTGCACAGAACTACTGGAAACTATCTAGTAGATGTATCAATAATAAGTACTTAGAAGAAGAACTAAGGATATGATGTAGTCAATTAAGGTAACAGAGAACTCCAAGCACAAAAAAAAACACACAAAACAAAAAATTCCAACAAAAAAAAAATCCGGAGATACACGACATTGGATTTCATGTCACGATATAGCAATGAATAAGATCGAAACATACATAGGGCAGTCAAAATTCTGTGCAATGGTCGGTAGTGCTGTCAGCTTGAAAATATTCCAAGCAAAACTTGATTAAGCAGATTATCCACAGGAAAGCAGAAAATGCATCTGCTGCATTCAGAGGCTGTCAAGGAATGCATTCAGGGCTACAAGGAAAGCTTCTGCATGCAGACAACTCAGAAGTAATGGCCTTCAGATGTACTCATTCCTCGTATAACTGCCGCATAATAATGGCCAGCCCATTAAGCACCTTTGCCTTAGGAAGCCAAACGGTCATCATCAAAATCACATGCACATTGAGCTGATCGACTCCACCTCATCCACGTGATTCACCTCAGACGAAGGACTAATACGTCGCCCAGGTCAAAGAGATTACTCCCAATAGAATAAGTAGGCAGACTCACATTTACAAAGCCCATTGGGACCAATAAAAGATCGAAGCCCACCTTGAGAGAAGATGAGAAACTTAGACTTGTTCAGCAATTGACTTTAGGACAATGGGGAAGTGTATAGATATATCTGCCCTAGAAGCCAGAATTATGCTGACACTTGTAATACACTATCTAGGGGAAATTATAATTTTGACTAATCATTACATAAAAATGGGTTATTTCTATCACAATATATGATTTTAGTGTCATTTGAGTAAACTCCTTTGAGTTAATAGGTAATGATATAATCATATTTTTAAGAGCTTGAAAATTTAAGACATGAATAATCATTATTTAACTCATAAAAATGCTCCCGGACCATACGGATATCATCACAAGGATGGTGATTGAATCCGGAAAGGGTATTGGCTGTACAATCACTGGGTTCCTTTTAGTAGATGAGTCTTGACGTCATACGGTGTGGAGACCACCGAAGCAGAAGAGTAAAAGATTACTCGTTAACGAATGAGCGGCACTGACGATGACCATCTCGATTAGTCATTAGGGAGTTACCTTCTCATCCCAACATGATGACTCGACTGCTGTATTAGTTGTGTCTGATTTCTTTGATCTGAGACTGCATCGTTAGTTCACCTTTGAGGGTTGTTATAGTTTGACTACACCATTACCTGGTCTCCTAGCATTGCAAATTTTATTTTTTTTGCTTTATGGAGGTGTATGTTGGCGATAAGCATGTTCATTCCATAGGACACGCGATAGCATCAAGATGAACATTACTAATCATACCTCCGATGGTAAGAGGAGCAAGCCCTCATTGAATGATCATTTGGATTCAAGTCCAGAAGTCGCGCCATGGCCATGAGACAAGGACGCTGAAAAATAGAAGCAAGGTTATCTATTATAGTTTTACATCATGGACTTAAATCGAATGATTACATCATATGATAGAAACTAGGTTTGATGAGTTCACCTTAACACCTAATCTGATCGAGGCTCAAGATAGAAGAAGAACTTAATACACACGGTAGCTGCACCAAAGAGGTTCGCATTCAGCTCTGATGATTGCCACCATATACATACTAGGTGTCACTGATGAATTTTGGGAGTAATTAGAATGATTTAGATGATCGATCATTCTAGCTATTCAAATCAGAAGAGTTCTGATCCATCAACAGAAGTTTCGATGATGTCGATGACATATCTCATTACCATATAGAATTGAACCTAACTGGGTCACACAAACAAGGGTTTGAATCTGGTGATCATCAATTGAACTGATCTAGTTCAATTGATCTGAATGAGATCCAATATTAGGTTCAAGGAAATCGTGCTAGCACTCGATTGAACCTAACGTTCTTCTTTTACTATCATAAATAGTTGTCCTAACTGAGCCAAAGAAATTTGTGCTCATTTAGAGGCCTTCACTTTATCTGACTGGAGTTTGTTCAAGTTGGAAAAGGTTGTTTTATTTTGTAAGACATTACCTGCCATTTTTGGTCACCTGCCATTTCTCATCCTTTGACTTTGGTCAAAAGTTGACCTTTGACTAGTCAAATGTTGACCATTGACACTTTGACTTTTGTCCACATATCATGCACCTATTGGAGGGCTGGTGGGGGCTTGTCCCCCTGCCAAAACCTGGCAAGGAGGAGGGCGCACGCCACCTTTGCATGTGCCCAAGCTGGAGGCGCCCAGGAGTTCCTGTTGGACAGGGACTCCTTTCTCCTTTTTGGATTCCAATTAGACTCCTCCTAAGAACCAAGTTTGACTGGTCTTAGCACCATCTAAGGAGGAATCTAGGGGACTCTATTTTCATGAATCAGATTTAGATCTGATTTTACAAAGGGTTGTGATTGGTTGGGAAGAAGAGGAGTTGGATCACGCTTAGGCTATAAATAAGACCCTGCACCCAACTCAAAGAAGGAGGAAAAATCACAATTCTCCACGCCCAAAGGCTGCTTCTCTCTCCTCCTCCTTGGCCAAAGCACCTTCTCCCTCTCCTCTCCAATCCAAAGAGGTTTGGATCTTGCGGTTGTGCAATCCAGATAAGAAGAAAGGCGATTAAAGCTAGAAAGGCTGCGCTGCTGCAAAGGAACAACTGCTGATCTTCAAAAGAAGTTTTGAAGATCCTTCAGATTAGATCCAGATCTGATTTTTGGAGACGTGATAGAGAAGAAGAGGATCTCTAGATCCAGCCCAAGTAGATATCGGTAGAGGCCAGGCACTTGCATGGCTAGATCCAGAACCTTCCACTACTTACAGGATCATCATCGGATAATAGGATTACCCACTTCAAGATAAATTAAATTTGATTTAATTTATCTAAATTTATTTTAATTATTAAAATAATAAGAATCAGATCTAAAACATCCCAGATCTGATTAGGATCAAAGAAAATTTTTTTTTGAAATATATCTCTTGATCTGATCAGATCTGAACAAACCTGGTCCGAGAAATTTGGATTTTCCTTCACTGTAGGCATCACTACCTAAATTATTTTGAAGTGATGCTCTTATTTATGCATGTTTTCTTGTGAATAGGTCTCCCCATAGAAAATTGAATGGAGGACTTTTAGAGGCTATCTGGAGTGGAAAGACGGTGAAAATTGGCCATCTAAAGCTGTTCAGCTATCCTGCATATGCTTTGGTAGAAGAAGTCGATAGAAGCAAGTTGGATCTAAAGTCATAGAAGATGATATTCATCGAATTTTAATGAGGTGTGAAGGATTTCTTGCTGTGGAATTCACATTCTCAGAGGTTTGTCGTCAGTAGGATTGTGATATTTGATGAAAAGAGCATCATGTTGAAATTGAAAAGTACAAATGGAGTTGTGAAGACAACACAAGACAGCATAGGATAGCTCTCAGATACAGGTGATTTGCCCTCAACATCAACCTCAGATCGTGTTCAGTTTGAGGTGGAGTTAGGCAGGCATGGTGATACACCTGTGGAGGACCAGTATGGAGAGCGATCTATTTAGGAAAAGTGCAGAGGCAGTCACAGACAGCAGACTTGTAGGATACCGTAAGAGGAGTGGCACTACACAAGCCGAAGCACATTATTTGCAAATCGGTGCGATATGGCATTGATGAGACTATCTTTTATGCTCTCATCACTACCAATGGAGATCTAGAGAGTTTTGAGGAGGCCATGGAGAGTTCAAATCGGGAATCATGGATGCAAGCTATGATGTGTAGGATCTGGTGTGGTGCTCCCTAACCTTGGGAGGCCATAGAAGGAGCTAGGGTGTTGGCTCTAGGAGACTAGGATGGGTATGAGTCCTAGGACTAGGATAGAAGTTATCCTAGGTGAAGGTATCGTGCAGCCCTGCACGGAGCTTGAGATTCAAGTGTGAGGATCTTGAGGGGCTTGATAGGTGCTCCGGAGACCTAGGCCATAAGGTGGAGTAAAGACCAAAGCCAAAGAAGAGAATTAGCCAAGAATAAGGGCTGGCACACAACCGAGCCGGCTCAGGCATGTAGCCAAGCTGGCTCAGGCTGAGATCGAGCCGGCATGGGGAGCAGCCAAGCTGGCTGTCTCAAGCAGACAAAAGATGGTTTCGGGTTGGGTGCAGTCGAGCTGGCTCGGCTCCTGAGCTAGCCGACTCGATGGGTGCAAATAGAACTAATGGGGTTTTCTGTTTGATCTTGGATTGGGATTAATCCAAGGGGTCTTAAGGTCTGGTCCAATAGGATTTTAAGGGGGCTAACCTATGTATGGGTCAGGTTCAGATCCAGAGGATGAGAGCTTGTGAGACATATGTACATGGGCTTGGTGAGTGCTTTCATTGGGTTAGCCTAGGAGAGTTTTTTAACTGAAGTTTGGATTTATTAGGATTTATATGGTATAGCATAAAACTTAAGGTATATAAATCCAAGTATTGTATCTTTACAATAAGAGTGGAATACAATGGAGCTTTTCTCCCTAAAAACTCTCTTTTCTCTTCTCTCTGGTTCTAACTTTAAGCCCTAAGGTGCCGCCCATCTATACTTCGTTCTTCTTTCAGGATTCTGGATTAACACCCAGATTTGTACAAGAGGTCATATCTACAACTGTAGTTCTGAACAGCCATAGGGTAACAGTCTGGTATCAGAGCAATACCGGATTATTCCCATACCTTGCGTATCAGCAGCCGGTTGCCGCATGAAGGAGAAGAAAATTGGTTTTCAGCAGAGATCAGTAGAAAAGTTCTGATCTAAAGGCTTTCTCCAGGATTCATGAGGAAGGAAGAGATCACAAGGTTGCTGTCCACCATCCCTAGTCAAGGTATTTTTTTTTTAGATCCACCTGTTTGCTATTTTTGATTCATATGATCATGGAGAACAGCTGGTTGAAGGTAGAATTTGAAAAGTTTGATGAAAAAAAAGTTTTACTATGTGGAAGGTTAGGATGGAGGATCTACTGATTAGATGAGGCTTGATTCAACCTTGAAAGATAAGCTGGAGGAGATGGCAGATAAGGAGTGGGGGTCCTTGGAGTAAAGGGCATGTGCCATGATTAGGGATTGTCTGATAGATGAAGTACTGTATGGCATGTTGGAAGAGAAAACATCCAAGGGTTTATAGTCGAGGTTACATCAGTTGTATATAGGAAAGAACATGTGCAACAAGTTGGTGTTGAAGAAGCAACTGTACAGCCTTTGGATGCAAGAGGGCGAGGATGTTGCAGGGCATATTCAGCGGTTTGACTAGATGAGCATGGACTTGCTTAACATTGGGGTGGATCTCGAAGAAGAGGATAAAAGTTTATTGCTTCAATCAGTTGGTGACGACATTACTGTATGGTAAGGAGACACTGGTGTATGAGGAGATCATATCAGTTCTAAGATCCAATGAGCAGCAAAAATGGATGATGAAGAGGGAGGTCTTCTAGGAAGGTCTTGCGGTTTCAAAGAGGCCCAGGCAAGGAAAGAAGAAGGGTCAGTGAAGGGGCAGCAGGGGATCCAAGAGATGCTTCAAGTGTGGTGAAGCAAGGTACTTTAAGTAGGAGTGTTCACTTTGAAAGAAGTGCAAGAAAGGAGAAAACTTGGATTCCATTGGTTCAGTCATTGCAAGTAAAGAGTCGGATGAGCTCTTGGTGGTCTCGGAGGAGCCCGTGGGGTGCACAGTGTATCTGAGATAGTTTTGGATAGGCCTGTAAAGTGCGGAGGGTCCAAAGGGGCAGCGACGGTGTCCGAGGCACAGTGGCAAACTCAATAGTGCAGCATTGAATGGTTGTCCTTGGGGTACTCGGTTACAGAGTCAATTTCTACATCATCAGGGGGACTTTGGTTTTAGGTGGAGCACTGGCCAGAGATGGCTTCATAGATGGAGAGTTTGACACGAGTTCAGAGTGGAGGAGTGTAGGAGGACCAATATCTTAGCATCAATGCTGGAGATGCATAATTCCAAGTGGAGCAGCATGTGTGGGAGGACAAGCGAAGTTTTGAGGAGACCATGTTAGGGTATGTAGAGGGTGCCGGCATAGGATTGCTGTAGATTCTTCAGAAAAGTCTAAGATAGTTGATGCGGCTACCAAGCAAAAGGATATCTATAATTTTCAGGATGGTGCATAAAAGCAAACCAAGGTCTTCAGCGGTAGAGGCGGTCATCCCAAAGGCCTCAAAGGAAGCTCAGCAGTTGAAGAAGAACGGTAGTGGTAAGGTGTGCACAAAGAGCTGTCGGGGCATGCAGCGACAGTGGGATCATGCAGGGAAACATTGTCAGGTGTGCCAAGGCTTGGGCACACTAAGATGGAGATTGTAGATCTGGTGTGGTGCTCCTAAGTCTTGGGAGGCCATAGGAGGAGCCAGGATGTTGGCTCAGGGAGACTAGGATGGATGTAAGCCCTAGGGCTAGGACAGGAGTTGTCTTAGGTGAAGGTGGCATGCAGCCCTGCATGGAGCTCGAGGTTCAGGTGTGAGGACCTTAAGGGACTTGGTAGGTGCTCTAGAGACCTGGGCCATAAGATGGAGCAAAAGATCAAAGCCAAGGAAGAGAATTAACCAAGAACAGGAGCTGGCACACAGTTGAGCCAACTCAGGCTGAAATTGAACCAGCTCGGAGGGTAGTGGAGCTGGCTGTCTCAGGCAGACAGAAGATGGTTTCAGGCTGGACACAGTCGAGCCAGCTTGGCTCCTGAGCGAGCCAACTTGATGGGTGCAAATAGAACTAACGGGGTTTTCTGTTTGGTCTTGGATTGGGATTAATCCAAGGGGTGTTAAGGTCTGGTCCAATAGGGTCTTAAGGGGGTTAACTCGTATATGGGTTGGGTTCAGATCTAGGGGATGAGAGCATGTGAGATATATGTACAAGGGCTCGGTGAGTGCTTTCATTGGGTTAGCCTAGGAGAGTTTTTTAGCTAGGATTTGGATTTATTAGGATTTATGTGGTATAGTGATAAGTAGTATAAGTATGATAATAAAAGTATTAAATTATTAAATAAATTAATTTATTTTTAAGAAATTAATATTTTTGTTGGTCTTTTGTAGGAAAGAAGGCTGTCAATAGGAAGATCTTATTTTTTTGGTTTAGATGAAACAAGTTTGAAGAAAAACAGAGTTAAATTGATCCCAAAATTGAATTTCAAAGGAAATAAAAATAATAATAAAAAATTTATTTAAATGTCGGCTTGTACAGTTCAAACCAGCTCAGCAAACCTACCCAGCCCAACAACTAAAGAACCAGACCGCCCCTGCTGAATCGGCCCCCACTGACATCGTGTTGACGTCAGAAAATGTCACGGCTTACAGTGGACCGGAATAGTAGTGCAGGCTAGGGGTGCGATGGGGAATTCACATGGTGGTGCACGCTCTGATTGGCGGAAGGAAGCGGCGATCCATGGTGAACCTGGCTCATGATCGATCTACATGAACGAAGATGCTAATCCAATGGTTGAGCGGCTTTCGATTTTGATCCGATGGTCGATTTTCAGGTGCTAGTGGATGGCTGATCTTCTAGCCGATCGGGATCCAATGGCTCAGAAGTAATCCCGATTTTGATAAGGCATCTGAAGCCTTTCTTGAGTGCAATCCAATGCCCCAAAATTCATATAGAGGTTGATCGGACAGCTATGGTTAATTTTGACTTGATCTAGGAGATTTTGAAGGGTTTTTAATTATTTTTGGGCCTGTTTGATCACCATCCAATGGCTAGAATCTATCCAGGACCCTCTTCGACTGATTCCAGGAGTTTTAAACCCATTTTCAATAGGATTTCAGCTCAAAACCTCCTCATTAGCCTATAAAAAGGCCTAAAGCTAAGAGAGTTGGAAAAAAAAAAAACTTGGGGAAAAAGAGAAAACCTATAACAGGGAACAATAAGGAGTTTTTTAGAGCAAAGAGGGAGAAGAGAGAGGAAGAGTGATTTTATTTTATTTTTCTTTTCTTTTCTTCTTTCTTCCACCATAGTTCTTCTTCCAATAAGCAGCCTATTGATAAGAGCACGTTGTTGTTGTTAAGAACCATGTTTATCAGTTTAATCCAATTTCTTAAAATAATTAAGAATACATAGATAGTAGTGAGTCGGATCAAATCCCCAAGAAAGGTAGTATTTTTATATTTAAAATCTTTAATTTTTTTAAAAAAAGAAAAGAATTTTTAAATAAAAAATAAAGTCAAAAAATAAAAAGCAAAAATTAAAAAGTGCAGAAATTTAGACTTGGTACTAAGATTTACTAGTTAGATCTTAGCATCTACTTGCAGTAAAATAAAGAGCAATAATTAAAGTGCAAAAATTAAATTATAATAAAAATAAAGAGTTGAAATCAAAGTGCAAAAAAAAAAATTATATTAATTAAAATTTTAGAATTTAAATACATAAAATTTAAAAAAGAATAAAAATAAAATAGCCTAATCTCTGATCTTGGATCGGCATTGATGGAAAGATGGCGTAAAAGTCCAGCTTTTTATCTCGGTACCAGTTGCCTTGAAGCAGCCATTAACCCAAAGCCTGGCTCTACTCTATACCAAAGTTTCACCATGATCGAAGATTATGAACTTTGGAGGCTTTGAGTCCTATTTATAGATGTTGAAAGGTTGGAGAGTTTTTCTGTAGGCAATGTGAGACTAAGAAGATCTTTGATCGTTAAAATATGGAGAAATTTGAGTGAAAATTGGATTAAAAGGAATCCTGGACAAATTTTGTTGAAGTCTAGTGAAATCTAGCCATTCAATAGGAATCCAATGGATCAAAAATCATCAAAATTGGATGTGTATCCGTTCAGATTAGGTCGGATTAAATTTTGGCCGTTGATCACATGTTGATGGAGAAAATCTGATCGTTGATCGCATGTTTGGAGTCCTGATCACCGTCGGAAGCATTCTGAACTATTGGATCATCTCCTGGATCGAGCATTGCCATCTGATGGCGATCCACATGAAGCTAAGTTTGAATCAAATTTAATTTTAAACCTTCACCGTCCGATCTTGGCTGTAAGCGACTGTAGCCATCTGATCGTGCAATTACTATTCCTATGGACCGCGTGGATCAGCTGCACCGTACATCGCAATGAATCAGCGCTTCCTATCATCGAATGAAAAGTCCAAAATGCCCTATGATCCATGATAGATTTTCTGTGAATCCTTTAAGGGTCTAGGTCCATCACGTGTCGCTCCGTGATTCGTCGATTTCTGCTGAGCTGGCAGTCCACACTTGGATCGTGGACCGACTGACGGCTTTTGCGATTAAGTCGGCTTGCATGGCTGGCTTGGTGCACCAGCTTTGTCAGCTTGGCTTGATGCATTTGGATGCACCAGCTGATATGGCACCGCGGCTTGAGCTGACTGAGCCATATGTTATTTTCATTTAATTTTTATTTATTTTATTTCTTTAGAAATTTATATCTTCTTCATTTTAGCTCTGTATTATGCAAAATTTATTTCATTATGATAAAAAATATAAGCTCTTTCTATTGATTATAAAATTTTATTTTTTAATTTTTATTATTTTTTAATTATTTTTTTAATTAATAAAAATATTAATTTCTTAAAAATTATATATAAATTGATTATTAATTCTTAAAAATTAATATAAATTAATTAATAAATTAATATTTTATTGATAAATTTATGGTACTTATCATATTTTCCAACTTAAGCTTTGCTCATCCTCGAGTAAAGAAAGAATTTAGATTTAAATATCTTTTAATTTTAGAGTTTTAAATTTTACTTAAGCGGTTTTCAAAATAGCCATTGATATTCAGTAAAGCTTAAGTGAGATATATCATTGAAATATTAATACTTATCAATAGAAAAATTAAGTAAAAATATTAAATTATTTTTCTAAATTTTTTCTAAATTATCCTACCTTTATCTCTGATTTTTCTAAACTTTCATATAGACAAGTGTATTGCTACTTCTGTCCTTCATTTATTAATTTTTATTTTTATATTGCTCACTTTTTGATGTGAATATCATTGCTTACTTAAGCAATGAAACTCGATTACTCGGTAAAAAATCAATATTTTTTTTTTATTTTTAATATTGTACCACTATTGAGAGTCTTAACTCCTTAAGCTTTCTATTTGATCTATGTATAATGAGTTTTGGACCAATGACTCTCAAACCAGTTGGCTTCAAGATAGTAGGTATAGAATACCCCTCGAGCTTACTAGCTCGAATCAAACAGGCTACGAGTTAAGACTAGCTTTATAATGAGCTTCTTTATTATTTTCATCTTTTGACCCAAAACTTAATGCTTGCTTAGGCAAAGAGGTCCGATTACTTAGTGAGAAGTACTTGAAAACTATTTTATTTAATTTTTTATAGGAAGAAACATATAGCTATCCTACATAAGCCCATAAAAAGCAGACTTTTCTTTGATTAGTAGAAAAAATTAGAAATGCTCAAAGAAAAAATATTTTATGTTCTAGACTTAACTCTTTATTGGATTTTCTTAATACTTGATTCCTCAATATCTCATAGATTCTCTAATCTGTGCATCAATTCTTTTTAAAAAAATGCTTAGTTTAATTCGATTCTTAAGCATAATCAGGTGTCTAAATACTAAATACTAACTTTTTTGAGGACTTAAAATTTTTAAAATTTTTATTTTTCTCTCTCTAACTTAATCGACATTATCCTTAATAGAGAAGAAAAATAAAGAATGTAATAAAAAATATGAAAGAATACACCTGACTCAGTATATTTTTGGTCTAGCACATGCTTTTGAAAACTTAAGCTCTCCCTACAACTTATTCAAATTATCCTAAAAAAAAAATCAACTAAAAAGATAAATTAAACTAAAGAAAACTAAATAGTGGGTTGCCTTCTACCAAGCACTAAGTTTATCATCTTCAGCCAGACACAAAGCAGCTAGCTATCCTATGTCCAATACTGGATTGATAAATTCCAATGGTTTTGGATTGCCAATCTCAGAAAGTTGATTTATAATCCCATTATTGATATATTCAGTATTAATTTTAGGGACATAATTTATGATCCCATCTTAGGCCCATGTTTATTAAGAATTTCTCCTATTTGTTCTTCTAAAATACTCATGAATTAAGTTTTTGTATTAGGAGTTAAGTTTGATGTGATGGGTACTGGAAGGATAACTAAAGGTGGTTTTAATTCTGAAGGTAAACTAATATGACCTTGCTTAAACAACTCCATTGACTCTTCATTACAAGCCTCCTGATTTTTATAAGAAAAATCAGCTTCTAGGGTTGAAGGAAATAGGACATTAGGTTTATAAGTCTTCGGTAAATCATTTATTCTTTTTTCCTCTTTTTCTATCTCATCTAAACTGGAGCTAGCATCAATACTAATTTTTGTCTCAGATTCTTCTATGCGGTTAGTCTCAGTACTAACCTATTCCTTTAAATTTTTATTTTGGCTAGCATCAATACTAGCCTTTCTCATCTGATCTTGGTATGGGTCCATAAGAATCCTATAGCCTTTAAGTTCAGGAATTACTTTAGTATTCTCAAATTGGAGATTCTTAAGTGAGACATTAAATTGATAACTTGATCCAAATAGTTGGTGGACATTAGGTGGATTGTTTGAAATTAGAAGGCTCGATAATTGACCTAGTTCTCTCCTCATGTTAGACTCACCTAATTATCTAATTTGAGCTTCTAGCTTGGCCATAGATTCTTGTTGAGTCAAGATTGATTGTTATTGATTCAGAATTAATTATTGAAGTTGGTTAAATCTATCATCAGCTAGATTAGTCTGTTGAGGAGGTAGGTATGATAGCTGATTATTATATGATGGTTGGATAAACTGACTAGGCTGACCATTATTATAGGCATAGTTTTGGTATTGGAGCCTATTTTGATAGTTTTGGATAGATGAAATTTGGGTCTGAGCTTGAGTCTGTTGTGATGTCCAAGAAAAATTAGAGTAGTTACTCCAATGTCGGTTATATGAATTTGAAAGAAGATTATTAACTGACTTGGAGTAGCCTTGAGTAGTTTGAACTTATTTTTGGATAAAGGATGAAAATGGTGCAGCCATAGGACATTCATTCACATGATGAATTGGGCTAGCACAAATAGAATAAAACTCCTGATAATTAGAAGGTGATGTGAATTATGCTGGAGATTGTTGACCTAGGGTTAGGAGTTGATTTAATTTCTAAGCAAGAAGGTCAACTTTATCTAATTTTTGGACTATTAGGTTCAGATTAGCCATTTGATTATCAGGTTTAAGATGAATCAACCATTCAATTAAGTTCAACTAAATTAGAAAAAGTAATTTTCTACCGTGCATGTATTAGTGTAACCCTAATGTATGGTTCAAAATTTTTTATATTTTTTTAAAATTTTTTTTATGTATATTTTTATTATTTTATTATATTATTATTTTTTAAAAAAATTTAAATTTTTTAATTATTTTAATTACTATTTTTAATTAAATTTAATTATTATTTTTAATATTTTTTTGGTTAGTTTAATGTAATTTAATTTTTAATTTAATTTTTAATTTTATTTTATTTTATTTTTGAAGAAAAAAAAGAAAGAAATAAAAGTTCTAAAGAAGAGATCCTAAGCAGTCCTAGAACTAAGAAGAGAGAGAAGAATTAGGTTTAATTAGGTTTGATGTTAGTTACCAATCAAGTTGGTCAATCAATCTTGAGTAAGGGTTATCTTAGATCTAGATGGCTCCTAACTATCAAGATCACCTTCAAGCCCTCCAAGTATAGGATCAGTCAATCAACTGATCAGGTAAGTGTAAGGTCGGTAGGAGTCCCTCCATTGCTTGCCTTAGACATCAATTATGCTTGGCTAGGTAAACAAATAAAATCAATTAAAAACCACCTCTCTTCGGACCCAGTCATCCCTGAACCACTTTTCTAGATACCAATCAAATTGACTAACCCTAACTTGATTCAACTCTTAGGGTTTCTTATCCTATTGAGCTCAAGTTCCTAGGACAGATGTCTAATTAATTTTAAAATTAAAGGCTTAGGTCAATGCAGGATGCTGGTTGATTATTTATGGGTCAAGGAAGGGTGTTCAAATCTCCACCTTATCTTATTTAATTGGGTATTGCTCTTAATTTGGTTAAATATGAATATGCATAAAAAATTTTCAATCAAAGGGTTCTATGCAATTTAAACTAGATGCATGTAACTAATTGAATTCTGAAAGACTTATCTTGCCTCCAGCAATCACCAAAAAAAATAAAAATATAAATAAAACTAATATGATGCATGCTCTAAATAGTTAGAATTTGTAATCTTATCATAATATTTTTAATTAGATTTAAATGGATATATATTTTTAAAATTTAATTTGAAAATAAAATAAATAAATAAAGAAATAAAAAAGGACTAGGGTTAGGATTGATCTCACCAAGCAAAACTAAATGATTTGTTCCTTGTTCTTTAACCTCTTTTTCTACAAAATAAAAAATAGTTAACAAGCAATATTTATAAGAAAATAAAAATTTTATATATAATTTATTTATAAAAAAATCTAAGAGATCAAAAATTTAATATCCATGTCTTTTTTGGTAATGACACAAAAAACTTGATAGGATCATGATGTTGTCGTTAAGACATCGTATTTATCAATTTAATTTCACTTCTTAAAATAATTAAGAATACATAGATAGCAGTGAGTCAGATCGAATTCACAAAAAAAGTAGTATTTTTAGATTTAAAATCTTAGATTTTTTTAAAAAAAAGAAAAGAAAAGAATTTTGGAATCAAAAGTAAAGTAGAAAAATAAAAAGCAAAAATTAAAAAGTATAGAAATTTAAATTTGGTGCTAAGATCTACTAGTTAGATCTTAGCATCTACTTGCAGTAAAATAAAGAATAATAATTAAAGTATAAAAATTAAATTGCAATAAAAATAAAAAGCTGAATCAAAGTACAAAAAAAAATTTACATTAATTAAAATTTTAAAATTTAAATACATAGAATTTTGAAAAAATAAAAAAAATAGCCTGATCTTTGATCTTGGATCGGCATTGGTGGAAAGATGGCATAGAAGCCTAGCTTTTCCTCTCAGCACCAGTTGCCTCAAAGTAGCCAATAACTCAAAGCCTGGCTCTATCCTATACCAAAAATTCACCTTGATTGAAGATTATGAACTCTGGAGGCTTGGGGTCTTATTTATAGGTATTGGAAGACTGGAGAGTTTTTCTATGTGCAATGTGGGACTAAGGAGGTCTTTGATCGTCAAAATATGGAGAAATTTGAATGAAAATTGGATTAAAAGGAGTCCTCGACGAATTTTATTGAAGTCTGGTCAAATCTAGCCATTCAATAGGAATCCAATGGACCAAAAATCATCAAAATCGGATGTGTATCAGCCTAGATCAGGTCAGATTAAATTCTAGCCATTGAACGCACATTGATGGAGAAAATCTGGCTGCTGATCCTGCGTTTGGAGTCCTGATCACTGTTGGGAGCATTCTGGACCATTGGATCATCCCCTAGATTGAGCGCTGCCATTTGATGGCGATCCGCATGAAGTTGAGTTCGAATCAAATTTGTTTTTAAACCTCCATCGGTCGATCTTGACTGCAAGTGACTGCAGCCATCCGATCGCACAATTACTATTCCCATGGACCGCGTGGATCGACTGCACCGTACACCACAATGAATGAGTGCCTCCTATCATCGAGTGAAAGTTCTAAAATGCCCTATGAGCTGCAATAGATTTTCTATGAATCCTTTAAGGATCTAGGTCCACCACGTGTTGTTTTGTGATTCATCAGTTTCTACTAAGCTGGCGGTCCACGCTTGGATCGTGGACCGATTGACGACTTTCGCGGCTGAGTTGGCTTGCGTGGTTGACTTGGCCTACCAACTTTGTTGGCTTGGTTTGATGCGTTTGGATGCGCCAGCTGATATGGCACGGTGGCTTGAGCCGGTTGAGCCGTATGTTATTTTCATTTAATTTTTATTTATTTTATTTCTTTAGAAATTCATATCTTTTTCATTTTAGCTTTATTTTGTATAAAACTTATTTTATTATGATAAAAAATAAGCTCTTTCTATTATTTATAAAATTTTATTTTTTAATTTTTATTATTTTTTTATTATTTTTTAACTAATAAAAATATTAATTTCTCAAAAAATGTATATAAATTGATCATTAATTTTTAAAAATTAATATAAGTTAATTAATAAATTAATACTTTATTGATAAATTTATGGTACTTATCACACCCTCCAACTTAAGCTTTGCTCGTCCTCGAGTAAAGAAAGAATTTAGTTTGAAATACTTTTTAATTTTAGAGTTTCAAATTTTACCTTAGCAGTTTTCAAAATGACCGTTGATATTCAGTAGAGCTTAAGTGAGATATATCATTGGGATATTAATACTTATCAATAAAAAAATTAAGTAAAGAATATTAAATTTTTTTGAATTTTTTTTAAAATTATCCCATCTTTATCTCTGATTTATCTAAACTTTCATATAAGCAAGTGTATTGCTACTTCTGCCCTTTATTTATTGATTTTTATTTTTGTATTATCCACTTTTTGATGCGAATATAATTGCTTACTTATGCAACGGGACTTAATTACTCAGTAGAAAACCAATAATTTTTTTTTAATATTATACCACTATTGAGTGTCTTAACTCCTTAAGCTTTCTATTTGATCCATATAATGAGTATTGGGCCAATGACTCCCAAAGTAGTTGGCTTTAGGGCACTAGGTATAGAATACCCCTTGGGCTTACTAGCTCGAATCAAATAGGCTATGAGTTAAGACTAGCTTTACAACGAACTTCTTTGTCCTTCCTACCTTTTGATGCAAAACTCAATGATTGCTTAGGCAAAAAGGCTCGATTACTCAATATGAGAAGTACTTGAAAACTATTTTATTTAATTTTTTATATAAAGAAATGTATAGTTATCCTACATAAGTTCATAAAAAGTAGACTTTTCTTTGATTAGTAGAAAAAGTTAGAAATGCTCAAAGAAAAAACTTTTTATGTTCTAGACTTAACTCTTTATTGAATTTTCTTAATACTTGATTCCTCAATATCTCACAGATTCTCTGATCTGTGCATCAATTTTTTTTTTTAAATGCTTAGTTTAATTTGATTCTTAAGCATAATCAGGTGTCTAAATACTAAATACTAACCTTTTTGAGGACTTAAAATTTTTAAAATTTTTATTTTTTTTTCTCCAACTTAATCGACATTATCCTCAATGGAGAAGAAAAAATAAAGGATATAATAAAGAACATAAAAAAATAAATCTGACTCAATATATTTTTGGTCCAGCACATACCTTTGAAAACTTAAGCTCTCCCTCCAACTTATTCAAATTATTCTAAAAAAAATCAACTAAAAAGATAAATTAAACTAAAAAAAATTAAATTGTGGGTTGCCTCCCACCAAGCGCTAAGTTTACCGTCTTCAGCTAGACACAATATAGCTTACTATCCTGTGTCAAATACTAGATTGATAAATTTCAATAGTTTTGGATTGCCAATCTCAGAAAGTTGATTTATAATCCCATTATTGATATATTCATTGTTAATTTTAGGGACATAATTTGTGATCCCATTCTCAGACCCATGTTTATTAAGAATTTCTCCTATTTGTTCTTCTAAAATGCTTATGAATTGAGTTTGTATTAGGAGTTAAGTTTGATGCTATGGATACTAGAAGGGTGACTAAAGGCAATTTTAATTTTGTAGGTAAATTAATATGACCTTGCTTAAACAACTCCATTGACCCTTCATTACATGCCTCTTGATTTTTGTAAGAAGAACCGACTTCTAGTGTTGAAGGGAATAGGACATTAGGTTTATAAGTCTTGGGTAAATCACCTATTCTCTTTTCTTCTTTTTCTATCTCATCTAAACTGAAACTAGCATCAGTACTAATTTTTAGCTCGGGTTCTTCTATGCGGTTAGTCTCAGTACTAACTTGTTTCTCTAAATTTTCATTTTGACTAGCATCAGTACTAGCCTGTCTCATCCGATCTTGGTATGGGTCCATAAGAATCCTATAGCTTTTAAGTTCAGAAATTACTTTGGCATTCTTAAATTGGGGATTCTTAAGTGAGACATTAAATTGATAACTTGGTCCAGGTAGTTGGTGGACATTAGGTGGGTTGTTTGAAATTGGTAGGCTCGATTATTGACCTAGTTCTTTCCTCATGTTAGACTTAGCTAGTTGTCCAATTTGAGCTTCTAGCTTGGCGATAGATTCTTGTTGAGTCAAGATCAATTATTGTTGATTCAGAATTAATTATTCAAGTTGGTTAAATCTATTGTCAGCTAGATTAGTCTGTTGAGGAGGTAGGTATGATAGCTGGTTGTTATATGATGACTGGATAAACTGACTAGGCTGACCATTATTATAGGCATAGTTTTGGTATTGGGGCCTATTTTGATAGTTTTGGATAGATGAAATTTGGGTCTAAGCCTGAGTCTGTTGGGATGTCGAAGAAAAATTAGAGTAGTTACTCCAATGTCGGTTATATGAATTTGAAAGAAGATTATTAACTGACTTGGAGTAGCCTTGAGTAGTTCGAACTTGTTTTTGGATAAAGGATGAAAATGGTTCAGTCATAGAACATTCATTCACATGATGGATTGGGCTAGCATAAATAGAATAAAACTCCTGATAATTAGAAGGTGATGTGAATTATGCTGGAGATTATTGACCTAAGGTTAGAAGTTGATTTAATTTCTGAGCAAGAAGATCAACTTTATCTAATTTTTGGACTATTAGGTTCAGATTAGCCATTTGATTATCAGGTTTAAGATGAATCAACCATTTAATTAAGTTCAACTAAATTAGAAAAAGCAATTTTCTACCGTGCATGTATTAGTGTAACCCTAATGTATGGTTCAAAATTTTTTAGATTTTTTTTTTAAAATTTTTTTATGTATATTTTTCTATTATTTTATTATTTTTAATTATTTTTAATTATTTTAATTATTTAATTATTTTTTTAGTTTTATTTAATTATTATTTTTAATATTTTTTTAGTTAGTTTAATTTAATTTTTAATTTAATTTAATTTTATTTTTGAAGAGAAAAAAAAGAAAGAAATAGAAGTTCTAAAGAAGAGGTTCTAAGGAGTCCTAGAACTAAAAAGAGAAAGAAGAATTAGGTTTAATTAGATTTGATGTTAGTTAGCAATCAAGTTGGTCAATCAATCCTGACTAAGGATTATCCTAGATCCAGATGGTTCCTAACTGTCAGGATCACCTTCAAACCCTCCAAGTATAGGATCAGCCAATCAACTGGCTAGGTAAGTATAAGATCAGTAGGAGTTCCCCCATTGCTTGCCTTAGACACCAATTATACTTGGCTAGGTAAGTGAATGAAACCAATTAGAAACCACTTTCCTTCGGACCCAGTCGTTCCTGAACTACTTTCCTAGACACCAATCAAATTGGCTAATCCTAACTTGGTTCAATTTTTAGGGTTCCTTATCATATTGAGCTCGCATTCCTAGGGCAGATGTCTAATTGATTTTAAAATTAGAGGCTTAGGTCAATGCAGGATGCTGGTTGATTATTTGTGGGCCAAGGAATGGTGATCGAATCTCCATCTTATCTTGTTTAATCGGGTGTTGTCCTTAATTTGGTTTAGTATGAATATGTACAAAAAATTTTTAATTAAAGGGTTCTATGCAATTTAAACTAAATGCATGCAACTAATTGAATTCTAAAAGGCTTACTTTACCTCTAGCAATCATCAAAAAATAAAATAAATAAATAAATAAAAATATAAAAATAAAAATAAAACTAATATGATAGATGCTCTAAATAGTTAGGATTTTTAGTCTTGTCATGAGATTTTTAATTTGATTTAAGTGGATATATTTTTTTAACTTAATTTAAAAATAAAATAAATAATAAAAAGAAAAGAGGACTAGGGTTAGGATTGATCTCACCAAGCAAAACTAAACAATTTGTTTCTTGTTCTTGAACCTCTTTTTCTGCAAAATAAAAAAAAAGTTAGCAAGCAATATTTACAAGAAAATAAAAATTTTATATACAATTTATTTATAAAAAAATCAGAGAGATCAAAAATTTAATGTCCGTGCCTTCTTTGATAATGATGCCAAAAACTTGATAGGAACGTGATGTTGTCGTTAAGACACCATGTTGATCAGTTTAATTCGACTTCTTAAAATAATTAGAAATACGTTGATAGCAGTGAGTCAGATCGAATCCACAGGAAAGGTAGTATTTTTAGATTTGAAATCTTTGATTTTTGAAAAGAAAAAGAAAGAAAATAGTTTTGAAATCAAAAGTGAAGTCGGAAAGCGAAAATTAGAAAGTGCAAAAATTTAAACTTGGTACTAAGATCTACTAGTTAGATCTTAGCATCTACTTGCAGTAAAATAAAGAGCAATAATTAAAATATAAAAATTAAATTGCAATAAAAATAAAGAGCTAAAATCTAAGTGCAAAAAAAATAAAATTTATATTAATTAAAATTTTAGAATTTAAATATATAATTTTTTTTTAAAAAATAAAATAGCTTGATCTTTGATCTTGGATCGACATTGGTGGAAAGATGGTGTAGAAGCCCGGCTTTTCCTCTTGGCACTAGTTGCCTCGAAGCAGCCATTAACCTAAAGCCTGACTCTACCCTATATCAAAGCTTCACTTTGACCGAAGATTGTGAATTTTGGAAGCCTGGGGTCCTTTTTATAGAGCTAGGAAGGCTAGAGAGTTTTCTTCTAGGCAATGGGGGACAAAGGAGGTCTTTGATCGTCAAAATATAGAGAAATCTGAGTGAAAGTTGGATTAAAAGGAGTCTTGGATGAATTCTATTGCTTTGGATGAAATCTGGCCATTCAATAAGAATCAAACGATCCAAAAAATGCTAAAATCGGATGTGTATAAACCCAGATCAGGTCGGATTAAATTCTGGCCGTTGATTGCACATTGATGGAGAAAATTTGATCGCTAATTGCGCGTTTGGAGTCCTGATCACCATTAGGAGCTCTCTCCAGCATCGGATCATCCCTTGGATTGAGCCCTGCCATTTGATGGTGATCCGCATGAAGCTTGAAGCAGGAAATTCTCTCCACCATTCGATCTTGACTGTAAGCAACCAGAGCTGCACAATCGTGCAATTACTGTTCCCATGGACCACGTCGACCGGCTGCACCACACACCGCAATGAATCAGTGCCTCCTATCATCGAGTGAAAAGTCCAAAATGTCTTGTGAGCCATGATAGATTTTCTATGAACCCTTTAAGGGTCTGGGTTCACCACGTGTCGCTCCATGATTTGCTGGTTTCTGTTGAGCTGGCGGTCCACGCCTGGATCGTGGATCGGCTGACAGCTTCCACGATTGAGTTGGCTAGCGTTGGTGGTTTGGCGCGCCAGCTTCATCAGCTTGGCTTGGCGTATTTGAACGCATCGAATGATTTGGCGCGGCAGCTTGAACCGGCTAAGCCATTTTTTTTTATTTATTTATTTTTATCTTTAGAAATTCATATGTTCTCCGTTTTAGCTCCATTTTACTTCAAATTTATTTCATTGTGAACAAAAAAATGAGCTCTTTCTATTGATAATAAATTATTTTTATTTTTATTATTTTTTAATTAAAAAAATATAATTTTTTTAAAAATATATATAAATTGATCATTAATTCTTAAAAATTAATATAAATTAATTAATAAATTAAATACTTTTATTGATGAATTTATGGTACCTATCACCTATCCACTAGAAGTAGCTCTTCTTCATTAAGCTCTCCACACCAAGAGCCATCAATTTTAGTAAATAAACAGTCTATTTTCTCATACTTTTTATTTTATTTACTATTTTTGATCTTTTTATCCTAAACTAAATTTTCTTTTATTAAGGCTAAGGTGTAGCCACTCTTTTTGATACAATATTCAGTATGATTTGCTTTTAGATTAAAATTTTGTTCATGAGGAGTATATAAATCCATTCTTAATGCTTTTAGATTACTGGCCATCTTCTAATTGATTTGATGGGCATAGATAATATGGACCAAGTATGTTTATGTTGATGCTTCTTGATTTATATATCTTGTATCATGAATCGAATTAAAATTCATATGCACACAAAAATTTTAATATGCTTTGGACACATCATATTTTAATTAGAGGGTTTCACAAAACTTAAAGCATCGATATTTATTTAAATTACACCTGGACCAAAGGGTAGTTAATAAATATTGATATATTTGCTATGCATGGACCAAAAGATAGTGAATAAATTAGGAGACACCACAATCACATAAAATAAAATTAACCTAATTACTTGAATATTGTATTGACTGAGTTGGTGAACCGATTGCCTTAGTAACCTATTGCTCTTGAATTAAACCCTAATAATTATACTCTCTCTACCTCCTTAAAATTTTATTAATTATTTCTTTATTTTTTATTTTCTCTAGTTCTTATAAATCGATTCTTTAAATAAAATTTAGGAAAGAATATTTTTAGTACTTATTTTTCAATCCTTTAGGGATGATACTCTACTCACTTACTTTATTGCTTGATCGACTGTTGCACTTGCCATAGCAATAAATTAGCACACATGATATAGCATAAAACCTAGGATATATAAATCCAGATATTGTATCTTTATAATAAGAGTGGAATACAATTAAGCTTTTCTTCCTAAAAACTCTCTTCCCTCTTCTCTTTGGTTCCAAATTTAAGCCTTAAGGTGCCGCCCATCTATACTTCGTTCTTCTTTCAGGTTTCTGGGTTTACACCTAGGTTCGTGCAAAAGATTGGATCTATGACTATGGTTCCAGCAACCATAGGATAATAGTTTGGTATTAAAATGATATCAGATTGTTCCAACATGATGGAGGAGATGGAGTCTCTTAGGAAGAACCAGACATGGCAGCTGGTAGATCTATCGGATGATGCTTGACCCATTAGCTCTAAATGAATTTTCATCAGAAAAGAGGTACCTTCAGAGCAAGGTGGAGTGAGGTACAAGGCTAGACTAGTAGCCAAAAGGTACTCATAGAGAGAAGGGATTGATTACTCCAAAGTCTTCTCACCAGCTGTCAGACATACGTTCATTAGGATGCTGTTGAGCATAGTTGCTGCTCATGACTTGGAGCTGGAGTAAATGGATGTTAAGACAGAATTTATCCATGAGGATTTGGAGGAGAGAATATACATGGAGTAGCCACAAGGCGGTTAGAGAGAGAGGTATGTTTACTGAAGAAATTACTATACGGGTTGAAACAGTCTCCTAGATAGTGGTACAAGCGGTTTGATACATATGTAAGAAGTATTGGTCTTTTTAGATGTGATCATGATTTGTGTGTATATGTGAGATCTCTAGAAGATGGATTTTGATTATACTTACTCTTGTATGTAGATGACATGCTGATAGCATGCAAGAGTAAGAAAGTTGTGTAGGAGTTGAAACGAACTTTGTCTTGAGAGTTTGAGATGAAGGACTTGGGGCTTGCAAAGAAGATCCTTGGTATTGAAATCATCAAAGATAGAACCAAGAGGCTGCTGTATCTATCTCAGGAAGGATATATTAAGAAGGTCTTCGAGAGATTTGGAATGAAGAAGGCCAAACCGGCTGAGCTGCCACAAGTCGGGCATGTCAGACTCTCTAAGATTATGTCACCACAGACTGAGATTAAGGTTCAGGAGATGGAAATGATCCCATGCAGTGAGTTAGGTGAGCAAGTTTATGGCTTAACCTGGAAAGGAGCACTAGAGAGCACTAAAGGGTATCTTTAGATACTTGGCAGGTTCAGTTAGGATTGGCATCTGCTATGGTCAGCAAGAATATGCTGAGAAACATCCTAATATGTCCAAGAAGGCTCAAGGGCTAATAGAAGAGTTTGTGGATGCAGATTTTGATGGAGATATGGATACTCGGTGTTTGACTATAAATTTTGTATTCAGCTTGTATGGAGGTCCAGTCTTATGGAGATCATGCTTGCAACCAATTACGACCTTGTCTACTACTGAAGTGAAGTAAATTAGCATCACAGAGGCAGCGAAGGAAGCTCTATAGTTGAAGGGCTTGACGCTAGAGATAAGATTCCCTTAGGATGTAGTCAGAATGCATTATGACAGCTAGTGCGCTTTGCTACTCGCACAAAACTCTGTGTATCATGCGAGGACCAAGCACATTGATATTAGATACCACAAGATCAGAGAGCTAGTGGAGGATGGTGAAGTGGAGCTAGTGAATGTTCACACCAAGGAAAATCTAGCTGATGTGCTCACTAAGGTACTTCCACGGAATAGCTTTTACAATTGCATGGTATTGATGGGGTTGATGGATATAGCTAAGTTTATAAGAACTTGGAAGCACTAAAGTGAAGTTTGTGAGCTCAGGTATGGTGCTCTCAAGCCTTGGAAGCAGGTGAAAAGAGAGCAAGGAGCGAATAGAATAAACCATCGAAAAGCTTCAGCAAATGTTTCAGAAGAGTTGGCTTGGATCCTATCAGAAGAGCCAGCCCGAGCTGCAGAAGGGCCAGCCCGAGCTAAAGATGAGCCAGCCTAAATTTTGAGAGAGCTAGCTTAAGCAGAAGTCCAGAAAATATATCAGGCTGATATGCTGGAAGAGTTGGCTCTATTTCAGTTAGAGCCAGCCCGAGTGGAAGTCGAGTCAGCTTGAAAACTGAGATAGCTAGCTCAAATAGGAGATCAGAGAGTACTGATTCAGACTCTCGTAGGAGACATCATCGTCGAGTTGGCCCGATTGCTGATCGAGCTGACTCGAGCGGCGAATAGAACAATATGTGGATTCTATTCTGGCTTGGGATTGGGTTTAATCCTAGGGACTTAGGGCCTTGGTTTGTAAGGTCCTAAGGGGACTAACCTATGGATTGGACTGGAATTTATCCGATGGATATGTGCATGGAAGACATGGATGTACATGGGCTCGGTGAGTGCATCACATTGGGTTAGTTAGGAAAGTTTTTTGATTATGTCTTCTTTGACCAGGTATATATACTCTGTACTGAGTTTCATAAACAAGCATGAAATCAATACAAGCCTTTTCTTCCTGAAATATCTCTCTTCCTCTCTCATTCTCCCTCTCTTCTCCATTCCCTAGGGTATTCTAGGGTTTCATAGGATAGCCATCTCTTTCCTCAGATCCTTGTTGCTGTTTTCATAATCTTCAAGTAGCAAGGATTTGTCCCAACAATTAGTATCAGAGCTAGGTGATGCTAGGATGTTGCGAAAATAATTGGTATTATAGCAGTACCGATTGCTCCAACAAATCTACCTTCTGATACCACCATCTTGAATAAACTATTTTTCAAGAAAGATGGTGTATCGACTCACAATCACATTGTGGTCTTTCGAAATGTAGAAATAATATCCTAATGATTCTTTAGGATATCCAATAAATTGAGCTCTAAAGGACTTAAACTCTAACATATCCACCTGCTGTCTCTTGACATGGGCCAGACAACCCCAAATTCTGAGGTGACTCAGACTTGGTTTCTTGCCATTTCATATCTCATACGGTGTAATAGGAATGATTTTAGAGGAAACTCTATTTAGTAAGTATATTGCAATTATAGGACTGTATCCTCAAAGAAACTCAGGGAGGTTCATGAAGCTCATCATGGATTAGACCATATCTAATAGGATCCGATTTCTTCATTCTGAAATCCCATTGAGTTAAGACATTCTAAGTGGAGTCCGTTAAGAGACTATGCCATTGTCCTTAAGATAGTCTAAGAATTTTTGACTAAGGTATTCGCCTCTTCGATCTGATCAAAGAACCTTAATTTATAAGATATTTTGCTTGATATTTAAAATAGAAACATCAATATATAACTGATAGAGATCATTTATAAGAAAACCACTTGCAATTTTATTTCTTTCATAAAGAATATTACAATGGTCCTTAAGAAAACTAATTACATAGCCTTTCTATGCTAAACATAAAATAGAAATCAAATTTCTGCTTGCTGCAAGCACATAAAAATAATCTCTAAGAACTACATCTAATCCTGATGGTAGTCGAAGATGATAGGTTACCATGGCTATAGCAGCAATTCTTACTCCATTTTCGACGTGCTGGATTATCTCACTATCCCTCAGCCTCCTGCTCTCCTCAAGATCCTGCATGGAAGTGCATAAATAAGCATTAGAACCAAAGTCAAGCATCCAATTGGATGCAAAAGAAACTGTAAGGTTAGATTCTATAATGAGCATACCTCTAGAAGGACCTATCTCCTTCTTGTTCTTCAGGCTGGCTAGGTATAAAAGATAGTTCCATTTGTAATGGCCATCAGTATTATAATGAAAATATTTTTCTTTATCAATGGCCTTTTTCTTCGGCTCTGCCTTCTTCTTCTTCACACCTTCCATCTTCTGCTTCTTCGTGGTCTTCTTCTTCTTTCAAAAGACTTTCTCTTAGAAGAAGTCCACTCCATAGTAAGTATTGAGCCTTTACAATCTTTCATAGAAAGCTCAGCAGTAACCAGCATGTTCATAAGTTCAGCCAAGGTATTCTAAAGTTTATTGATAAGTGGTATAAATATAATAATAAAAATATTAAATTATAAAATAAATTAATTTATTTATAAAAAATTAATACTTTTATTAGTCTTTTATAGAAAAGAAGGTTGTCAATAGGAAGAGCTTAATTTTCTAATTCAAACAAAAAAAATTTCAAGCAAAATAGGTTTCAAATGAGTCTGAAATTGAATTTCAAAGGAAATGAAAAAAAAATTAAAAGCCAGCTGGTCCAGTTCAAATAGGCTCAGCAAACTAGCCTGGCCCGACCGCTAAAGAACCAGACCACCCATGCTGAACTGACCGTCGCTAACGACACCATGACGTTAGAAACTATTATGGCTTACGATGGACCGAAACAGTAATGCGGGCAGGGGCAGTTTTAATATTTCACATGGTGGTGTGCTCTCGAATTGGCTGAAAATTTGATGGTCTACACAAGATCGGGCTTGCGACCGATCTACCCAGGTCAAACAGGTGATCCCACGATTGGCTAGCTTTCGATTTTGATCCGACGGCTGACTTTAATGCACTGATGGACGACATCCAGAGCAGCCGATGAAGATCCAACAGCTGAGATGAGATTCCAATTTTTAATAAAGTGCCGGAAGCCTCCTTTAGAGTGATCCAACGGCCTAGATTCCATCATCAAGGAGATCGGATGGTCATGATGAAATCTGAATGGATTTAGGAGATTTTAAGGGGTTTTTGGGTGATTTTGGAGCCATTGGATGTTGATCTGAAGGCCAGAATGATCTAGAATCCTCTTTGACTTGGTTTAGGAGTTTTAAAACCCATTTTCAATGGGATTTCGACTCAAAATCCACTTCCTAGCCTATTTAAAGGCTTGATGCCGAGAGAGTTTGAGAGATAGCCGAGAGGGGAGTGGAGGAACAAGGAGAAGTCTAGAGAGAGCTTTTTATTTTTCTTTCTTTCTTCTTTATTTTTTTCTTCTTTATTTTATTTCTTCAAAGATCAAGCAAGAAGTAGCTCTCCTCTTCATTAAGTTCTCCACACCAAGAGCAACAGACAATCAATTATAGCAAACAAACAGTCTATTTTCTCATACTTTTTATTTTATTTACTATTTTTGATCTTTTTATCATGAACTAAATTTTCTTTTACTAAGGCTAAGGTGTAGCCATTCTTTTGATACAATATTCAGTATGAATTGATTTTAGATTTAAATTTTATTCATAAGGAGTATATAGATTTGATCTTAATGCTTTTAGATTATTGACGATCTTCTAATTGATTTGATGGATATAGATGATACGGACCAAGTACGTCTATGTCAATACTTCTTGATTTATATACCTTGTATTATGAATCGAATTAGAATTCATATGCATGTGAAAATTTTAGTGCACTTTGAACATAGCATATTTTAATTAGAGGGTTTTAGAAAACTTAAAGCATTGATATTTATTTAAATTATGTCTGGACCAAAGGATAGTTAATAAAAATTGATAGTTTTGCTACGCCTAGACCAAAGGGTAGTGAATAAATTTGGAGACTGTATCATCATATGAAACAAAATTAACCTAATTACCTAAATATTGTATTAACTGAGTTGGTGAATCGATTGCCTTTGTAACCTATTGCTCTTGAGTTTAAAACCATAATAATCATACACTCTCTATTTTTTTGTAATTTATTAATTTATTTCTTTATTTCTTCTTATTTTTTCTAATTCTTAAAAATCGATCTTCTAAGTAAAGCTTAGGAAAGAATATTTTCAGTACTTATTTTTCAATCCTCTAGGGATGATACTCTGCTCATACACTTTATTACTTGATCGATTGGTGCACTTGCCATAGTGATAAATTAGCATGCATCAAGTTTTTTATCACTATGGCAATAGTGCCAAAAAACTTGATGTATGCTAATTTATCACTATGGCAAGTGCACCGGTCGATCAAGTCATAAAGTATGTGAGCAGAGTATCATCTTTAAAGGATTGGAAAATGAGTACTGAAAATATTCTTTCCTAAGCTTTATTTAGAAGATCGATTTATAAGAATTAGAAAAAATAAGAAGTGTTGGGGATAAACCCCACTCCTTCCAATGTTCCGTCTAGAGCTCGATTGAAAGGTATTTATAATCATAGAAGAACTCCAGTCATGGCTTCAACTAGCCCCCAAAATGGCCGACCTTCCAACGAAACCCCTCCCAGACTTCTCCTTCAGATAGACTTCTCTATCAGTCGAACTTCTTTCAGACTTATCCTTCAGACGAACTTCTCCACCAGTCAAACTCCTCCCAGACTTCTCTTTCATGTCACCCAGAGGGCTTTGTCGATAGGATTCTTCTTGGACTCCTTGCGGCTACCGCAAAAGGACCCTTCCTAGGAATCTCTTTCTATCACTAGAAGGACGTTTGCATCTAAACTCGATGCAGCGAATATCAATCAAGGCATGCTCGATCTTGAGGGCATGCAAAACACTCGGGAGCTGCTGTAACTAGAGGTTCTTCACTACCCTTGGTCGATCCATCCAAACTTTAACTATTAAAATCCAACAGACCAACATGTCATGACAAACGGTCACTCATCCTCCATAATAAACCCCGTATGGCCCTGAACGACGCACTACCAGGCCATTGCGGCTGTCATTATTAGTTTGTTACAAGCTTTGCCTATATAAGAGACCCTTTAGATACACTTTCTTCCTTAAGCTCTCATTTTCTTTTTAAAATACTGTTCTAAATTTCTCTGAGTACTCCATTTCTATTGGCTGAAAGAGCTAACTTGATTGTCGGAGGATCTTTTCGGAGCCACCACCCCCGACTCTGGATCGAACTTGTTTTGTAGGTCATCGGTGACACCTCGTCTTCTCCAACTCCAGCCTCAAATCTAGCATCAATCAGATTTTACACCAATAGAATTGGTGCTAGAGAAAGGGACTTCATAGATTTTCTTATTCTTAAAGGAGTACTCAGCAGAAGTCCTTTCTTCTCCCTCCTCAAAGTTCTTCTTCATCGATTGATCTAGTGAAGATGCCTCCCAAAAAGGCCTCAACTCAGCAGTCAACCACCTCAATAGTCAACTCTCATCCAGATCTGCTTGTCGCTATTTCATCTCTGGCATCTCGGGCTCCTTCGATAGCAATGGTGGATGCAGAGCAGTTCAATCTGTTGGTCCAGTAGGTTAGGGGCCTCATTGAAGCAGTGTAGGCCATGTAGAAGTAGTAGCCTCCAGCGTCGATCCAGTCGAAGTAGGCCTCACTGGAACCCCAGGATCCAATATGGGGGCAACCGACTTGGGCAAGATGGCCTGCAACCTCCGAAAGGAGGAAGTAGAGGGTGAAAAGCCCTTGCTCCGACCATGACTCGACTCTCGATGGGACCTTGCCACCATTCCACTAGAAAATTTTGGAGATCCATGATCGAGAGGATTTCCTAGACCAAAAACTGCAAAAAATAAATCGACGGATCGAGGAACTGCGCCACGCTCCCCCTGCTCACAGTAATGACATCTGCACTGATCCTCCCTTCTTTCAGCAAATCATGCAGGAGCCAATCCTGCCAAACTTCAAGCTCCTCCAGTTTGGGAGCTATGATGGGACTACCGATCCAGTTGACCACTTGGAGGTCTTTTGGACCATGATGCTGCTCCATAGCGCATCCGATGCCATTCTATGCTGAGCTTTTCCATCTACTCTAAAGGAAGCAGCAAGAAACTGGTACTCGACTCTCAAACTGGGTACCATCTTCTCTTTTGATCAAATGAGCCATCAATTTATGGCTCACTTAGTTAGTAGCCGGTGTTCCTAGTGAGGCTCAGACTCCCTCATCAATATCAAGTAGAAGGAAGGGGAGTCCATCCGAGCCTACGTCACTCATTTCAATGCTACTGTCCTAAAGCTCCAAATCTTGGACCAATCTGTTACAATGGCTGCACCTAAGGGCGGCCTTTAGAAGAAAGATCTGCTATTCTCTCTAGAGAAGAAGTATCCTAGAGATTTTGCTAATATGTTGGTTCGGTCTGATGATTATGCCTGGGCCGAGGAGGCCTTTAAAGCCAAAGATGGTGAAGCCACAAGAGAGCGGTGCATGGATGAATCAAGCAAGCCTGCTGATGAGGGAAAGCCAAGTGAAGCTCGATCGTGCTCTCGAACTCCTCCTGAGTGCAAGCAAGCCCGAACTCCTCCTCGGACTCGGAGGCAAAGTAGCCCTAATAGAAGGGCACGGCATTGCTTTTCCTTCAGAAGGTTCCACAATAATGCTCCCCTCAATGCTCCAAAGACCCAGGTTCTGATAGAGATTAAGGAGCAGTTGCCGAGGCTGGAGAGGACGTGCACTCATCTTGGCAAGCACAATCCTAATAAATATTGCCTCTACCATTGTGACCACGATCATGATATTAAAGAATGCATTCAGCTCCAAGATGAGATCGAGGAGCTCATTAGGTGAGGCAAGCTTGGCCAATTCCTGTAACGTCGGCCTAAAGGATAGGAGGATCGACCGAGGGCACCCCCACCACTAGAACCACCAAGAAGGGAGGAGCAGCAAAGAGATCGACCCCTGCTTGGCATCATCAACATCATCTCTAGGGGACTTCGATAGGAAGAGGCCGATGGATTGGTAGAGCCTATGAAGAGGTGGAGGACTGAAGAGCCTATAACTTTCACTAATGAAGATGCTCAAGGGGTCCAGTTCTTGCACAATGATGTGATTATAATTTCTTTGAACATTGTTGACTATGATGTACGCCGCATTTTGGTAGATAATGAAAGCTTTCTTGGTATCTTATTTTATGATGCTTTCTCTAAAATATCTATACCTAATAACCGTCTGAAACCTATGAGTTCCCCATTGGTGGGCTTTACTGACGATGCTGTGCCAATTGAAGGGATAATAACACTAACTATGGCTGCAGGTTAATATCCAAAATAGGCTAGAGCATATGTCGACTTTTTGGAAGTAAAGGTCCCATCTTCTTACAATGCAATTCTTGACCGACCTGATCTAAATGCACTTCGAGCTATGGTATTAACTTATTACTTGAAAGTAAAGTTCCCAATGAGCTATGGAATCAGGAGAGATCAGAGGAGATCAAATCTTGGTAAGACACTATTATTCCATTGCCTTATGAAAGAGTGGACAGTCCGACCCTTACCCAGTTGATGGGCTGGATGTCCGTGATGACCTTACTGAGGAGAGGTGTGAACCCATGGAAGACCTAATAGGTATCCCTCTGAATGATGGGAATGCAGAGCACACGGTGCAGATCGGTTCCAACTTGGGGGAAGAAGTTCGAAAGCAACTCATCACCTTCCTACAAAAGAACACTGATGTCTTTGCTTGGGTTCCCATGGATATGCTAAGAATTGATGCCGAAGTCATGAAACATTGGCTGGCTGTTGATCCCAAATATAGGCTAGTGAAAGAAAAAAATTAGGGTCATGCACCGAAAAGATAGAAGGCAATAGCAGAAGAAGTAGATAAACTCTTTAAAATCAGATTTCTCTGAAAAGTCAACTATCCGAGTTGGGTCTCGAATGTGATCCTAGTCAAGAAGACAAATAGCAAGTGAAGAATGTGCATAGACTTCAAGAAGCTGAATAAGGTCTGCCCAAAGGATAGTTACCCCCTACCTAGAATCGATCAACTAGTGGATGCAACCTCGGGCCATGAGCTCCTCATCTTCATGGATGCCTTCTCCAGCTACAACCGATCCAGATGGCACTAGAAGATAAGAAGAAAACTACTTTTATTACTAATAATGATTTTTATTATTATAGGATCATGCCCTTTAGGCTCAAAAATGCAGGTGTGATTTATCAGTGTCTAGTCAATAAAATCTTCAAGAAGCAGATCAGCCACAACATTGAGGTCTACATGGATGACATGCTTGTCAAGTGCTGAACTTCTGCAAATCACATCGCTGATCTTGAAGAATCCTTCAATAACCTTTGGAGATATAAGATGAAGTTGAATTCAACCAAATGTGCCTTTGGAGTGACCTCAAAAACATTCTTGAGGTTCATGATGTCAAGGTGAGGGATCGAGGCCAACCCAGAGAAGATCTGAGCCATCCAGGAGATGACTGCCCCAAAATCAATAAAAAAAGTTCAGTGCCTAACCGAAAAGATGGCATCTTTGAATCGCTTTGTCTCAAAATTGGTCAAGCGATATATGTCCTTCTTCCAAGTCCTCAAGCAACCTAAGAATTTCTACTGGATGGCGGAATGTCAGTAAGCATTCAAAAAGCTCAAAAACTACCTCAGCTCGCCTCCTATGTTGGCTAAATCTGAACCTAGGAAAGAATTATTTCTGTAGCTGGCAGTCTCCTCAGCAACCCTTGTGGTAGTCCTAGTCAAGAAAGAGGTGAAAGTGCAACAGCCGATCTACTATATAAGCCAAATCCTAAGAAATGCGGAGACCAGATACACAAAGTTAGAAAAATTAACATACACTCTTCTAATTACAGTTAGAAGACTTCGGCCCTACTTCCAGGGGCACACTATAACACTCCTCACTGATCAACCAATCAAAGTAGTTCTTCATAGAATAGATGCCTCTGAGAGATAGCAAAGTGGGTAGTTGAGCTTACAGAATTTGACATCCACTGTCAACCTCGACCGTCAATTAAAGCTCAGATATTGGCTGATTTCATAGTTGAATGCACAATCCTAGATGATGCCAAACCCAAGCAAAATGAAGCCAATATTCCATGGTTGCAGTCGAGCTCCCCCGAAGAAAGGGCGGATCTTCTTGAAGTTTTTTGGGCCCTATATGTGGATGGCTCTTCCAATGCTTCAAGTGCAGATGCTTGGCTGATCTTGGTTAATCCCGAAGGAGTTATTATCGAATACATGCTGCATTTCAAATTTTTCATGATGAATAATGGGGGAAGTATGAAGCCCTAATAGCAGGATTGAAGATAGCAAAAGAATTAGAAGTAGATCGGCTCCAAGCTTATAGTGATTTTCAGTTAGTGGTGGAATAAGTTAGTGGCAATTATGCAGCCTGAGAGGAAAGCATGATAAAATATCTAGAGAAGGTGAGGAGCTTGATCCCAACCTTCAATAGTTTTGACATCCAATAGATCCCAAGGGTAGAAAATGCTAGAGCTGACCTCCTATCTAAGCTGCCCACACTCGGCCCCAATGAACTTCCCAAAGAAGTGTACTTTAAAGTGCTGAAATGCCCAGGTTCGGAAGACCCATTATCTACAATGCAGATCGACCATGAGCCCTACTGGATCGACCCATTGGTTGTTTATTTCAAAGATGGGACTCTCTCCTATGATCCAAAAGAAGTTTGGAAGTTGATGAAGGAATCAGATCTAGAATTTCAGGACTAGATCTTGAAACTTTTTCTAGATCAGCAGTGAAAGACTCAAAATTAATCTAATTAATTCTAAATATCAGATAATTTCTAGATCTAATATGATATTATATGATTATTATATTTTATTTAAATCAAAAATCAAAAAATAAACAAGAAGGAAAGGTTGATCACATCAATCTAGATCTACACTACATCTCATGCATGTATGAAAAAAATAATAGATCAAATCTATTACCTAAGCAAGTTAGATGTTCTAACTTGTTGATCTGGACTTGAGGATGAAGTTGCGAGCCATACACAGATCCAGCCTTTAGGAGTCATCCACACAAGCCCACGATCAATATCAAAAATTCAGATGCTGAAAATCAGCACAGTATGCTAGTACTGCACTGATCTTTCTTCGATGGTTGATCAGATGTCTTCTTTCTTCTAGATTGGACTCTTCCAAAGAGGAGAAGGGGGAGAAGGGGTTTCAGATGTGAGACACTCTTAGAAAATCCAAGGAAGAGGGAAGGGAAGAGATGAACACAGCAACCCTAGAAGAAGACCCTCTTCTTCTTCTCTTTACTCTCACCTAAACACCTAATTTTGTATCTACTAAATTTCAATGCCTAGAGGTTCTCACCCCCTAATTTTCACACACCTCAGAGCCCTCTAAAAGGTCTATAAACCACAAAAATTTTAATCCAAAATTCATTCAAAATATATAAGAAAAGAAGAGTCCTTGTCTAGATTAAATAATAGATAAGGAAAGATCAAATAGGGCAAGTCAAAGGGTGCCCAACTCTTGGGTGCCCCCGTTCATAATTTTTGGCATGTACCAACAAGGAGGGATGCACAAGAAAAGGGGTTTCTCACATGGAATAAGAGAGAAATTAATTAGGAAAGGGGAAGGCACCTTTCGGGAAGAGTTTGGGTTTGTTAGGATTCTATCTCGTAGAATCCAATATCAAAACAAACTCCTTCTTTGACTTGGTCTTCTACCCAATTACCATATAAGAAAGAGAGAGAGAGAGAGTGAGCGTATGTGAAGATTAAGAAGAAAGAGATTTTTCATGAAAAATACATAAAAAATAGGCATGGGGGGCATTGGGACTAAGGTGGCACAAGGAGGAATCCTAGTCTTACTAGGATTCCATCTATGACTTGATCAAAGTGGTTTCTTAAACCAAATTAAATCAAAACCAACCTAACCAAATTAAATTAGGTTCTAACCAAATTAATAGTTTAATTAAATTAAATTAAATTAGATGTAATTCTAATTTAATTTTTTAATCAAATTAGGAAATTGGGTTGACCTAAGTCCAAGTTAGACTAGGACTAGTTCTTCCTTGCACTTAACTTATCCAATAAGTCAATTGGACTTGATCCAATCAAGTCCAAACTAAATCTAATTAAATTATATTTAACTAAACTTAATCTCAATGCTTTGAATTAATTAAATTAAGCCAATTAGCAATCAAATTGCTAATTAATCCTCCTATAATACTTGCACTAGGTTAAACATCAATCGTATTGATTATTTAACCCTAGAATGATTTTCAATCATTGATCAACCATCCGATCAAATCATGAGCTCTAATGTATGTGACCTCATAGGTCCGAACCTAAGCTGGTAGTACAGAAATAAATTTTTACACCAATCAAAGTGACCATCTAGTAATGATACCCAATGATCGGATAGGTTGAATGTGTAGAACACCATCCTTAGAATCTATACGGATATATTTTCCATATAATTCATCCTCTTGACCAAAATACTTATAGGACACCTCAGAGTTTAACTATCAACTCTGATCAAGTTGTCCATATTGTATTTTAAAATATCAAATCCATCTGATGGATTACCCTGACTAAGATTTTGCTATATTAAAATACAGTGATACATTCTTCTCCAACTCTTGGAGTGGTCAACTTCATCTTGATCATACACCAACTTTGCAAGTACTTGATTGTGCCCAAAAGCCTTCCATTACTGAATTAGAAATTCAGTTATTTTGGTACCAAAGCATAGTGAGTTGCTTGTAAGTCATCGAGATGATCTCAGATCTAAGGGACATTTATACCTATATTCCATTAGAGATATTCTCGACAGTAGAATGCTTTAGAGTTGGTCACGTTCAATGATGACGTGCCCATACATCTCACCTATATGCCATACCAATATCTTCACACTCCTTCGTTAAGAGGACAACCATCCTATATAGCATACAGCAACCTATTCTAAATAGATGCTGTCATCCTACTTAACAGCCTATCATTTGATCGTGAACAAATTTAAGGACTAATCGATAAATCCTCTCTTTATCGAAGCTAAATAGTCCTTAGGACTTCATCACAAAAATGAAGTTTGTTAGAAGATGAAGACTTGTGATAAAAAACATGCCAAAGTATTTTATTTATCAATGATCAATTATATATATAAAGTAGCTCAACTATTAACAGGCTAATGATTGGCTTTTAGGACATAATTTCCAATAACTCCCACTTATCCTAAAGCCACTCGGCATAGTATCTAATACCCATCTTCGACCTATGGTTGTTGAACTCCTTGATTGCCAGGGCTTTAGTGAAGGGGTTGGTAGGGTTCTTCTTTCCATTGATCTTTTGAAGGTCGACGTTATCCCAATCCACGATCTCATAGACCAGATGAAAGCAGTGCAGAATATGCTTTGTCTGTTGGTGTGCCTTTGGTTCGCTTGCTTGAGCTATGGTGCCAGTGCTATCACAGTAGAGCAGGACTGGACCATCAATGGAGGGTGCTACTCCAAGCTTGGTGATGAACTTCCTCAGCCACATAGCTTTCTTTGCTGCATCTGATACTGCCATGTACTCTGCTTCGCAAATAGAGTCTACCACTATATGCTGCTTGAAATTTTTTTAGCAGATGGCTCCACGATTTAGAGTAAAGATATATCCTGACATGCTTCTATTGTCATCATGGTCAGATTGAAAGCTAGAGTTTGTAAACCCCACAAGTCTCAGATCTGACTCACCATATACCAACCATTGATCCTTAGTATTTCTCAAATACTTAAAGATGGTTTTAACCATCTTCTAGTGATTTTTTTCAGGATCAGACTGATATCTACTCACTACTCTTAGTGAGTATGCCACGTTTGGTCTCATACATTTCATTGCATACATGATAGACCCCACTATCGAAGCATATGGGATTCTACTCATACGCTCTCTCTCTTCAGGAGTTGTTGGACAATTCTTCTTAGAGAGTGGAATTTCTTGACCTATCAGGAGATAGCTCTTTTTGGAATTCTCCATGCTAAATCTCTTTAGCATAGTTTCTATGTATGTCGACTGGGATATACGAAGCATCCTTTTAGATCTATCTCTATAGATCTTCATTCCTAGGATGTAGGATGCTTCACTCAAGTTCTTCATGGAGAACTGTGATGACAACTAAACTTTTATTCCCTGTAGTATAGAAATGTTATTCCCGATTAAGAGAATATCATTCACGTACAAAATAAGGAATACCACTGCTGGATCATTTGCCCATTTGTAAATGCAGAGTTCTTCTTCATTCTTAACAAAGCCATACGTTTTGATCACTTTATCAAAATGCAAGTTTTAACTTCGAGATACTTGTTTTAATCCATAAATGGATCTCTGAAGCTTGCACACCTTGGACTCATCTGTGGATGTGAATTTCTTAGGTTGTATCATATACACCTTTTTGGTCAGCTCTTCATTTAGAAAAGTTGTCTTCACATCCATCTGCTAGATCTCATAGTCCAGATGGGCAGCTATTGCAAGCATTATCCGAATAGATTTGAGCATTGCCACTGGAGAGAATGTCTCATCATAGCCAATACCATAACATTGACGATACCCCTTAGCAACCAGACGGGCTTTATAGGTCTCCACCTTTTTGTCTGCGCCTCTTTTTCTTTTGAATATCCATTTACATCCAATGGATTTAACCCCTTCAGGTGGATCAACTAATGTCCATATATCATTGATCTTCATGAAATCCATTTTGGATCTCATGACTTCTAGCCATTTCTCAGAGTTAGGTCTCTACATAGTATCCATGTAAGTGATCGGATCCTCATCGTTCTCATCGAGCTCGATGGGATCACCATCCTGGACCAAGAACCCATAGTATTTGTTCGGATGGTGCGGTACTCTACCAGATCGCCTTAATGGTATGGGTTCACTAGGCTTCGGATCTGATCTGATCAAATTCGACTTAGGTTCAGCATTCTGTGTCGAACTTTCTACCTATTGAACTTCATCAAGTTCAACCATAGAGGCAACATTTTCATCACTAAGAAACTCCTTTTTCAAAAAGATTTTCCTAAGACTGACGAACAGCTTTTGTTCATCAACATGGTAGAAATAGTATCCTTTGGTCTCTTTTGGGTATCCTATAAATGCGCACTTATCAGACCTAGATCCAAGTTTATCTATAATTAACCGTTTGACATAAGCCGGGCACCCCCAAACCCTAAGGTGTGAAAGTACTGGCTTACATCCTATCCATATCTCATATGGAGTTTTAAGCATAGATTTACTTGAAATCCTGTTTAAAAGATAGCAAGCTGATTTGAGTGCATATCCCCAGAGAGATATTGACAAGCAGGTAAAATCCATCATGGATCGAACCATGTCTAACAGAGTCCAATTTCTTCTTTCAGATACACCATTATGCTATGGTGTTCCTACAGGAGTGAATTAGGAGAGAATCTCATTCTCTTCTAGATATGTGAGAAACTAACCAAAAAGGTATTCCCCGGCTCGGTCAGACCGAAAAGTTTTAATACTCTTTTCAATTTATTTTTTTACTTCACTTCAGAATCATTTGAACATTTCAAATGAATCCAACTTATGTTTCATCGGATAGACATATCCAAATCTAGATAGATTATTTATGAAAGTGATGAAGTAGATATATCCACCTTTAGCACTAGTACTCATTGGTCCACATACATCAGTATGTACTAGTCCTAAGAGTTCAGTGGCTCTCTCATCTTTTTCAATAAAAAGTGACTTAGTCATTTTATCAAGAAGACAGGATTCATAGGTTGGAAGTGATTCATAATTACTAAGTTCGAGGATACCCTCTTGAGCCAACCTACTTATCCTATTCTTGTTTATATGATCTAGTCTACAGTGCTATAAGTAGATATCTGTCACATTATCTAATCAAGGATGTTTGTCAGTTGAATAGACTACATTAATAGGTTGTGATAACAAATATACACCATTATTTAATTTTCCATAGAAAGCAGTAACACCATTCATAATGATATTACAAACTTATTTCTTTATTAAAATTTTATAATTATTCATGACCAAAAGGCATGTAGAAATGATATTTAAAAAGAAACTATGATAGAAATGACAATCACTAAGAATAATGGTATGAGATTTAAATATAAGTTTCAAAATTCCTAAAGCTAGAGTTGGAACTGGTCTTCCATCTTCAACGTTCAGAAATTTTTCATCTTGCTTGAATCTTCTATGGACCTGCAACCCCTGCAACGAATTGCAAATATGATAAAGAACTTCCAACATCCAATGCCCTATCAGTAATATCATAAATAGAAAAATTGTAAGGAGTTATCATATAAATACCTTGCCTAGCAACAGCTTGCTTCTTTCTCTGCCTTTTTGGATCCAGGGAGGCAATGTACTGAGGATAGTTTCTCTTCTAGTGCCCCTGCTTCTTGCAGAAGAATAATTCAGCTTGACTCTTATTGGGCTTGGTCTTTAGCATCTAGCCCTGTACAGATGTCTGAGCCTAAACATGCACCTTCTTGGCTTTCTTCTTCTTGCTCTTCTTTCCTTTTTCAAAGGGTCGAGAATAAGAAGTTGAACCTCCCACTAAGTTCACTGACTCTTTATGGAGCTGGTGATCCTTCTCAAAGTTCTGAAGTAACCCCAGTAACCCATGGTAGTCAACTTCAGTCTTTGACATTGTATAATGTGTAAGAAATGTGAGATAAGACTTGGAAAGCGAGTTCAGTATTGCATCTTTCCTAAGCTATTTGTGCAAGAAAAAGCCGAGCTTGCTCAAGCGCTCTATCAGCTCGATCATGAACAATACAGGATCAGTGATAAAGGCCTCATCCTGCATTCTAGCATTGAAGATGGCACAACCAGTCTTGTGCCTCTTAACGTTATCGAGTGTGCCAAAAGAATCCTGCAACACTTGAAGAATTTCATTTGGTCGAGCCATTTCAAACTTGCGACTGAACTCGTTGCTCATCACAGTTAGTATAATGCAGCACACCATGGTTCGATCACTGAGCCACATCTGATAAGTGTCTCTGATAGTTTCACATGCATTTGCAGCTGGCTCCTTAGGTGTATCATCTGTTATCATATGTAGGATGCGTCATGCTCTAGGACAATATTTAAGTTTCAATACCAGCTACCGATGTTGGATCCCACCAACTTATCATTGTCCAATAATGATTGGAGAGATAGAAAAGTGGCCATATCTGCACAAAAGAAAACCATAACCTAATTAGTAATTGATTCATTAAACCTAGAGATTTGGACTTTAATCAAAAGGGTCTTCCACTATTTATTTAAATTGGTAGACTCTACCTCCAATCCGAGGAATTATCGTAATTCCTTAGTGGGTACTAGAGTCCACATAGACTGTACACGAGCCCAACTTTGGTTGGGCCACCCATATACATCTAAGGATAGGTTCATAATCAATTGTTTCTCCAAATAACTTCTAGTAACTAAATTTTGCCCCAGCCCCCGATCAGTTAGCTTTGGCCTTCTCAAAAAAGGATCCAGTTAGGTCCAACCATTAAAATGACCATACTTGGCCCATCTAACCAATGGATGATCAGGCCCAATATTGGTTGGCCCACCTGACCACCATTTAGAAAGATGTATCCAAGAGATCATATAATGAATAATAATTTCATCAACCGATAAGCACCAAGCCTTTGGGCCTCCAATGATTATCCAACTGATGGATCCATTATCATCCACTTTAATGGAAGCCTATGATCCATTTATCATATAAATATTTCATTTTAGAAATCTAATAATTTTAGAGGATTTAATTTATCAAAGTGAGTAGGTTAGATTAACCAGCTTATCATGATCCTCCCACTGACTTCATCAAGTCAGATTGAGATCATTAATTGTCTGGTCTAGGAGCACCAAAATCAGTCAAATTGATTTACCTAGCTGACATGGATTAGCTCGAATGGTCAAGTGATCTGATAAAAACATAATCTTACCAAGAGGCCAGGTAAGTTCGATCAATGGGAGGATCTATCAGGCTTGCCTTAGACACCATAAAAAATGACCAAGTAAGCGAGCTGCCAATTAAAAACCACTGGTTTGGTTTACCTTAAACACTAACTAGTTTAATTAGTCTTAATTAGATCATCATAATAGTTCGTGCTAGACCATGAAGCCAAGAATCATGTCTATCTTGGATCTCGTTAAAGACATGGACTTATCCAACTACAACTATTGCAATTGATCTAGAGAATCCTTGACCTAATCTAAGACAATAATTGATTAGATTTAGTCAATTCTCTAATTAAGTCTATTCTTTAATCTAACCCTAGGTCTAGCCCAAGTAATGGATCTAATCCCCACTAACCCATTTAACCCAATGTGTTATGATTCATGTCTTAGGATTTTCAATTCATAATCCTAGATCTTAATCAAACAACTTTTTAATTCTTAATTAAGTTTTGGGCTAAGGGTTGGGGTTCGACTTTTCAAAAATGATTTTCATATTTGTAAAACATTTTTAGAACATGATTCTACTAACCAAGTTGCATGTTTGATTCATAATTAATATGCAAGTAAGAAGAGCATGAAAATACTTTAGATCTAATTTAAACAAGTTCATGTAATTGAAATAATTTCAACATCAATCAATCATAAGTCAACCCAAATCAAATATAACATATTTATGATGATTAAAATTAAATTAAAATATCTTTAATTAAGTCATAAAATTTTTTAGATCTAATTTAAAATTTTATGATCAAAGTTTTAGATCAGCACATACTAGGACAAACTTTTCACTATAAGGGATAAACATTACAGCAGGACAATCTTATAAGATCGATCAGTCCTTGCAATCTAAAATTTTATTTTTATATTTAAATTTTTTTTAAATTAAATAAATTATAAATAACATCAGATCATACCTAATAAATTTATGAATAATATTAGATCTATATGAACTAGGATAACCTTTGCACTGTAAGGGGTAAACCTTATAACAGAACAACCTTAAAGCAGTTCGTATGATCTGAGATTTTAATTTTAGATTTAAATATCAGATTATTAATTAGATCTAATCCAAAAATAATCTAAGCATGCATTAATAATCATATAATAATTAACCTGGCTCTGATACTAATTAAAGGAACCAGATCTAGGGTTTCAGGGCTAGATCTTGAAACTTTTTCTAGATCAACAGTGGAAGACTCAAAATAAATTTAATTAATTATAAATATCAGATAATCCCTAGATATAATACCATATTATATGATTATTTCATATCATTTAAATCAAAAATAAAAAAATAAATAAGAAGGAAAGGTTGATCACATCAACCTAGATCTACGCTACATCTCATGCATGTATGAAAAAGATAATAGATTAAATCTATTATCTGAGCGAGTTAGATGTTCTAACTTATTGATCCAGGCTTGAGGATGAAGTTGTGATCCATACACATGTCCGGCCTCTAAGAGTCATCCACATGAGCCCACGATCATGATCAAAAATCCAGATGCTGGAAATCAGCACAGTATGCTAGTACTGCGCTGATCTTTCTTCAATAGTTGATTAGATGCCTCCTTTCTTCTAGATTAGACTCTTGCAAAGAGGAGGAGGAGAAGGGGTTTCAAATGTGAGACACTCTTAGAAAACCCAAGGAAGAAGGAAGGGAAGAGATGAACACAGCAACCCTAGAAGAAGACCCTCTTCTTCTTCTCTCTACTCTCACCTAGACACCTAATTTTCTGTCTATTGAATATCAATGCCTAGAGGTTCTCCATCCCTAATTTTTACACACCTCAAAGCCCTCTCAAAGGCCTGTAATTCAGAAAATTTTAAGTCAAAATTCATTCAAAATATAAATAAAAAGAAGAGTCCTTGTCTAGGTCAAATACTAGACATGGAAAGGTCAAACAGGGCAAGTCAAGGGGTGCCCAACTCTTGGGTGCCCCCCTTTATAATTTTTGGCATGTGCCAGCAAGAAAGAGCACACAAGAAAAGGGGTTTCTTATGTGTAATAAGAAAGAAATTAATTAGGAGAGGGGGTGGCACCTTTTGGAAAGAGTTTGGGTTTGTTAGGATTCTATCTCATAGAATCCAATATCAAAACAAACTCCTTTTTTGACTTGGTCTTCTATCTAATTACCATATGAGAAAGAGAGGAGAGAGTGGGCATACATGAAGATTAGAAAGAAAGGGATTTTCCATGAAAAATATCTAAAAAATAGGCATGGGGGACATTGGGACTAAGGTGGCGCAAAGAGGAATCCTAGTCTTACTAGGATTCCATTTATGACTTGGTCAAAGTGGTTTCTTAAACCAAATTAAACCAAAACCAACTCAACCAAATTATATTAGGTTCTAACCCAACTAATGGTTTAATTAAATTAGATTAAATCAAATTTAATTTTAATTTAATTTTCTAATCAAATTAAAAATTTGGGTTGACCTAAGTCCAAGTTAGACTAGGACTAGTTCTTCCTTGCACTTGACTTATCCAATAAGTCAATTAGACTTGATCCAATCAAGTCCAAACTAAATTTAATTAAATTATATTTAATTAGACTTAATCTCAATCCTTTGGCTTAATCAAAATAAGTCAATTAGCAATCAAATTGCTAATCAATCCTTCTGCAATACTTGCACTAGGTTAAACATCAGTCGTATTGATCGTTTAACCCTAGAATGATTCTTAATTATTGATCAACCATCCGATCAGATCATGAGCTGTAATATATGTGACCTCATAGGTCTGAACCTAAGCTAGTAGTATAGGAGTAAATTTTTGTACCAATCAAAATGACCATCTAGTAATGATACCTGACGGTCAGATAGGTCGAATGTGTAGAACACCATCCTTAAACCATGCGGATATAGTTTTCATATAATTCATCCTCTTGACCAAAATGCTCAAAGAGCACCTCAGAGTTTAACTGTCAACTCTGATCAAGTTGTCCACATTATATTTTAAAATATCAAATCCATCTGATGGTTTATCCTGGCCAAGGTTTTGCTATATTTAAATATAGTGATATATTTTTCTCCAACTCTTGGAGTGGTCAATTCTATCTTGATCATACACCGACTTCGTAAGTACTTGACTATGCCCAGAAGCCTTTCATTATTGAATTAAAAATTCAGTTAGTCTGGTACCAAAGCACAGTGAGTTGCTTGTAAGTCACTAAGGTGATTTCAGGTCTAAGGGACACTTATACCTATTTTCCATCAAAGACATTCTCGATAGTAGAATGCTCTAGACTTGGTCACGTTCGATGACAATGTATGCATACATCTCACTTGTATGCCATACCAATATCTCTATACTCCTTGGTTAAGAGGACAACCAACCTATATAGCATATAGCGACTTATGCTTAATAGACGCTGTCGTCCTAATTAGCAGTCTATCATTTGGTTGTGAACAAATTTAAGGACTAATCGATAAATCCTCTCTTTATCATAGCTAAATAGTCCTGAAAACTTCATCACAAAAATGAAGTTCATTAGCAGATGAAGACTTATGATGAAAAATATGCCAAAGTATTTTATTTATCAATGATCAATTACATATATGAAGTAGCTCAACTATTAACAGGCTAATGATTGGCTTTTGGAACATAATTCCCAATAGTTGAGAAACCAAGCCTCCCAGTATATTCTATATGAAAATAAACTATATAAAAGATCATATTCCTTACTGCTTTTAAAATGCCTTCGATCCTCCAAGGCAGATTTTGCATTGTGGGAGGTGCATGAAGGAATTTGTGAAAGCCATCTAGGTGCCAGATCTTTATCTCACAAGCTGCTTTGGCAAGGTTATTACTGGCCAATCTTATATCGAGATTCCCTGGACTATGTTAAAAGATGTGATTGTTGCCAAAGGAATGCAAATGTTCAAAGGCAACTAGCCTTTCGGCTTACCCCCTTGAGTGCCCCTTGGCCATTTGCACAATGGGGGATGGATATACTCGGTCCCTTCCCAATGGCATCCGGACAATGAAAGTTTTTCTTGGTTGCAATTGACTACTTCACTAAATGAGTCAAGACCGAACCTCTGGCAAAGATTACTGAAGCTAAAGTACAAGACTTTATCTAAAAGTCAATTATTTGCAGATTTGGCTTGCCTTGAACTCTTATAACAGATAACGGATGATAGTTTGCTGAAGCGAAGTTTGTAGAGTTCTGTGAAGACTTAAACATCTCCCATAACTTCACATCAGTAGCTCATCTACAAGCAAATGATGAAGAAGAGGTGACTAATAGAACCTTGCTACAGGATATCAAGATGAGACTTGAGAGAGCAAAGGTGACTTGGATAGATGAACTTTATCGTGTACTCCGGAAATATCAAAGTACATAAAGATTGCTGACTGGGAAAACGCCATTCACCTTGGCCTTCGGAATAGAGACGGTCATTCCAATCGAGTTCAAACTTTCATCAACATGAGTTGTGGCCTTCAATGAGCAGTGCAACTCATAGGACCTCAGAGCCAACTTCAACCTGCTAGAAGAAAAGTGAGAAGAAGCTTAAGTTTGGATGGCTACTTATAGAAGGAAGGTGGCCTGATATTACAACTCTAGGGTTAGAAACAAAGTGTTCAGAGTGGATGACTTAGTGCTTCAATGAGTGACCATTTCATAGCCTCAGAATCAGGAAAGGCTCACCCCAAATTGGGAAGGACCCTATCAGGTCAAGGAGGTCATCCGGCTTGAGACATATTACTTGAAAGAGCTTGGAGGAGTCGATCTACCCCAACCATGGAATTCGGAAAACCTATGGATGTATCATCAATGACTTCATTACAATAAAATTTTTTTACTTTAGCACCTCAGTTCTTGTTGCAAAACTATAATGACAAGAAATGACTTCCTGAACCTCACCGCGTATCAAGAATAACCATGTTAGGAATAGGAGGAGAACCTCATTCTAACATGAGCAAGCAAAGGCTTCGTTAGTCTAAGATGAGATGAGGAGAAAGGCCCTTCCAACGGCCCTAATGTGCCCTTACAGCCATGTTAGGAACAAGAGGAGAATCTCGTTCTAGCATGAGCAAAGTGAAGACCTCATTAGTCTAAGACGAGATGAGGGGAGAGGCCCTTCCAATGGTCCTAACGTTCCTCTACAGTCATGTTAGGAATAGACGGAGAACCTCATTCTAGTATTAGCAAAGTGAAGGCCTCATTAGTCTAAAATGAGATGAGGGGAGAGGTCCTTCCAACGATCCTAATGTGTCCCTACAGCTATGTTAGGAATAGGAGAACCTTGTCCTAGCATGAGCAAAGTGAAGGCCTCGTTAATCTAAGAGAAGATGAGGGGAGAGGCCCTACCAGCGGGTGTCCCTACGGTCAGGTTAGGAATAAGATGAGAACCTTATCCTAACATGAGCAAAGCGAAGACCTCGTTAATCTAAGATGAGATGAGGAGAGAGACCCTTTCGACGACCCTTGCATATCCCTACAGTTCTATTAGGAATAGGAGAAGAACCTCATCCTAATATGAGCAAAGCCAAGACCTCATTGACCTAAAACGGAAAGAAGGAAGAAGCCCTATTAGCGACCCTTATACGTATCACCCCTATGACTGCGCCATGAACAAAAAAGAGGATTACCTCATCCTAGTTTGCGAAAAGGTCTCTAGTTTAGTATCCATAGCAGCCATCTCAACAGAAGACAAAGTAAAAAAAAAAAAAAGACAAAACCATCAACAAACATTGAATTCGTGCAAGATAAGAGACGATGAAAGAAGGTACCATTTTATTGAAAGCATAAGTTCATTACAAGGTAAAGGTCTACAAGACCAGTTACACAAAGAGAAGAGAGAAGAAGAAGATCGAAGTCCTAAGAAGGATTGGATCCCTCGGACTTCGGGCTGTTGGCCATCACTATGGACTCTTTTAAGTAGGTGACCTCTTCCTCAAGCTCCCTCCGCCTCATCATATTATTATGGAACATCCTATCGGCTCGGTGGTAGTTCTCCTCTGACGCTCGTAGCCTCTTTTTTAAAACCTCTGACTAGGCCTCCACATCCTTAATAGCTTATTGCTCACAAGTCAACTGAAGCTTTAGCTATTGGACTTCAGCCTTCTCTATCCCAATTGACATCAAGAGCTCGCTGACGATCCTCTTCAAGGAGGCAATCTCCTCCGACTTCTTGCTTATACCAACTTGGTAGTTGTCATCCAGTCGCTTCTAGAGTCGAGCTACTTTGCTATTAGCAGCACGAAGCTTATGCTCCAATGATGATAGCCACCCACTCCAACCCATTCGGTAGGATTGATAAGCAAGCTTGACATCTTGTAGTTGCTTTTCGAGTGCAAAGAATCTTTGGGACCAATCCCATTCTTGCCGAGCCTTGTCAGAAGACTACGGTGAACTTTCTTCCAGCAATTAGATTTTCTCCTTCACTACTCTAAGTTCAATTTCGAGGGAACTGATCTTCGCCGTTAATGCCTAAGACTTGTTGATGGCATTCTTCTTGAGCTCTACAAGTTTCCTCTCAAAGTTACCCTTCCGAATGCTAAAACTTATGGAGTCCTTCTTGTGCAATTTTTGGAGGTGGGCGACTTCAATCGTCACCTCTGAAGCATTTTTCTAGAATCTTTGAAGCATATCCTCAGTCTTCTTTAGCTTCTTTTTCAAATGATGAACTTCTTTTTTTAAATTTTTAATCATTGATTTTAAAGGAACTCCTTGAGGTAGCAGATCAGTGAATAGGGGACTGCATCCAATATGTAGAAACACTCAAAGGTATTGACAAAAGAGAGTTTGCTTTCATTTAACCAAAAGTTTTTAAGTACAGAGTAAGAAAAAAAGGGAAAATAAAAGAAAATAGAACTACTCGAGGTTCTCAACCTCGGGAAGGGTGACGGCAGATGAGGTTGAGGCACTCTCGACTACTCCTAGCTCTTGGGTAGCCTCGGGTGCCTCCTTGGTGGGTTCGGACAGACCAGGTGTAGGGTCAGTAGGAGAAAGGTCGACCGCGGCATTGGATGGCCCTGCTTCTCCACTGGAGTCCTCTTCTAGAAAATCGAGGTCAAATTTGGGAAATTGTTGGGCCACTCTATCTTCACAGAGTTCGAAGCCCTTGATAAATGCCTGCTGGTCGAGTGCAACATTCAGCTTCCTCATTTCAAAGGAAGCTTTGAATTCCTCCACAGCATGGGCCACCGCCTCCGAGGCTGACCTCGCCTCTTGAGCCTCTAGCTCAGCAACTTTACCCTCAGCTTCCTTCCTCCTCTCCTCCTCCAGAGCCAATGCAGCCTTCAGTCCAGCTAAGATGGACTCTTCTTTCTAGAGCACACCCTGGAGGCTCTCGACTTTCGCTGCCTTCTTCTTTATGAAGCGCTCAGCCTCGGTGGTCTTTTCTTGAAGGCGATTTATCTTAGCTTGAAGGTCCTCCTGGATCTTCAGCACTTTCGCCCCCTGACAGTTCACCCTTTTGATATGGACAAGTATTTGGTGACCTGACTGCCATAGACAAATAACATTAAGATAGGGGAAAGAAGAAAGAAAAATGAAAAAGAGAATATGATAAGATAATTACCTTGAGGAAGGTCCCAAGAAAGCTCCAGACGAACTGTGTCTGGTCGAGGTCGGCCATGCGGTCCACTACTTTGAGCATGGCAAACTTGTCGGTCAAGTCTCGGATTATTTTTTGGTTGTTGAAGGGGTCCCCTCCCAGATCCTTGCTGCCACTGTTGCTTGGCTCGCCTGGACAAGCCTTGTGGGCTATCTTCACGATAGTCGACTTTTTCTTCTTCCTTTCCTTTTCTTTTTTTGTCTCAGCAGGAGGTTCCAGTGCATGATCCATGGCAAGAAGATTTGAGGATTTGGAAGGAAGAGAGCCTCCTTCGGCAACATCAACATTGACGGCCAGGATGACTTTGATGCCTGGGGCGACCTCGGGGGTGACGTCAGTGGTGGCAGAAGCTATAGAGCTCGGGGCACCAACCTTTGCCCTCTTCGAACTTTCACTCGAGGCCTTCCCTTTCCTCTTCTTCTGGGCATAGAGGCCCTTAGTGAGCATCCCCATGGTTTCGGCATCCATCTCTGCAACAAAGAAAAAACTATAATTAGCCGAGGTACATATAAAACTTTATGAGAATTCATATATATATATATATAGTATCGACAGGGTTGAGAGGGCACAAGCCCAGGTTGAACAGAGTCTGCTCTTTTAGAAGGTCAGAGAGAAGTGATGCCTTGTATACCTTAAGTTTGTTTGATGAATCAAGGTTGGCCCGCTCTAGACTAGGAGCTCGATGGATCGATTTCCTAAGAAAGCCCCAGGGTGGAAGATCTAACTTCATGGTTGGACAGTGCACAAAGAAGTACTTCTCTTTCCAGTTATGAATGGAAGAAGGAGCGTCTTTCAGTATCCCCTTCTTGCCGAACTAGGAAGAGAAGCACCACCAGTCCTTCACGGAAGGATGGCATTTGAAAGTATAAAAATTTCTAAAAAGTGAAACAATTGGATGAACCTTGGCTAGATGACAAAGAGAAAGGAAGCCGATCATGAATCAAAAGAAGTTCGGTACTATGGAGCAAGAGAAATGTTCAAAAAATGAAAAAGGATAACTATGAAGGAGGGAAGTGGAAGTCGAAGCCTAGCATGTAATGCTTCTAAGTATAGGCAGAATCGACTGGCTGGAGGGGAACTAGCTCGGTCATTTAATCTAGGAAGTTCAAGATCATATTCTAGAGGAATCCCATACTGAATTCAAATCAAGGAAAGGTCATTCGGAGTCAAAGCACAGGGAATGGTATCTGGAATAAAGAGTTGATGGGCCATGCTCCTAGGTTCGGCTTTAGCTAAGGTACGGAGTCTAAGAAGGTCAGACCAGATGAGCTCCAAAAATCGATAGATTGAGAAGTTTTAGATGACATCCGGATTGAAATAAACCAAAGAAAAACATCCAAAAAGTAGGAAAAAATGAATTACAAAAATTTCTACAGAGAAACTAAAAGAATGAGAGGCAAAAGATGTAGGAGTATTAAAAAAAAGGGTTGGGAAGTTGACCTAAGCCAATTGAGAAGGGCAAGGAGATGGTGAGTGTGACGAAAATGGGGCAGAAGAGTGCTGGGGCCAGAGAGGATGTAGGAAGGAACTAAGACTCTCGGATGGGAGGAAGGCGAGAGCTAGGGAAGGAAGAAGACTCGGGCGAAATGGGTTCTGGAGAAAGAAGGAGGACCTAAGTAGCCAAGAGAAGCCCAAGATGGTTATGATTATAGATCTCCTTTGGTCGATTTTCATGCGATGCATGTCCCACTCATTATGATAGAGGACTGGTGGTGGGCAGAACCTTTATGGCCCCATACCTTGGGCAGTGCTTCAGTGGAAAATTTCAAAAATCCATCTTATCAGGTCAAGTCTTCTTGAAAAAGCTTTGGTGCCAGTGTGAGAAATGACAAAATGCCTAGACTTTCTCGTCCAACGAGCACGAAACCCAAGAAAGAACTTTGGTAGTTGCCTTTTTACTCTCTTCCTTCGAATTTTGAACTCGGAAGTAGAAGGACTATTATTGGGGATAAACCCCACTCCTACTGAAGTTCGGTCTAGAGCTCGGTTGAAAGATATTTATAATCATAGAAGAACTCCAGTCATGGCTTCAACTAGCCCTCGAAATGGCTGACCTTCCAATGAAACCCCCCCAGACTTCTCCTTCAGATGGACTTCTCCACCAGTCGAACTCCTCCTGGACTTCTCCTTCAAATGGACTTCTCTGCCAGTCAAACTCCTTCCGAACTTCTCCTTCATGTCACTCAAAGGGCTCCATCGATGAGATTCTTCCTGGGCTTCTTGCGGCTACCCCAAAAGGACCCTTCTTGGGAATCTCTCTTTGTCACCAGAAGGACCTCAGCATCTAAACTCAATGCAATGAATATCAGTCAAGGCATGCTCGATCTTGAGGGCATCCGAACCACTTGAGAGCTACTGTAACTAGAGGTTCTTCACCGCCCTTGGTCAATCTATTTGAACTTCAACTATTAAAACCCAATAGACCGACACAAGTCGATAAATGGCCACTCATCCTCCATAACAAATCCCATGTGGCCCTGAATGGCCCACTACTAAGTGGTTGTGGCTATCACTATCAGTTTGTTATAGGCTCCTCCTACATAAGAGACCCTCCAGATATGCTTTCTTCCTTAAGCTCTCAATTCCTTCTTAAAGCTCTACTCTAAATTTCTCTGAGTACTCCATTTCTGTTGGCTGAAAGAGCTGACTCGATCGTTGAAGAATCTTTTTGGAGCCACCACCCCTGACTCTAGATCGAACTTATTTTGTAGGTCACCGACGATGACCTCGTCTTCTTCAACTCCAGCCTCAAATTTAGCATCAACCTGATTTTGCGCCAACAAGAAGAAATAAAGAAATAAATTAATAAATTGCAAGAACATAGAGCGTGTATAATTATTAGGGTTTTAAACTCAAAAGCAATAGGTTACTAAGGTAATCGATTCACCAACTCAGCCAATACAATATTCAGGTAATTAGCTTAATTTTATTTCATATGACGGTGTTGTCTTCTAATTTATTCACTACCTTTTAGTCCAGATGTAGCAAAACTATCAATATTTATTAACTACCTTTTGGTCCAGGCATAATTTAAATAAATATCGATGCTTTAAGTTTTGTGAAATCCTCTAACTAAAATATGCTGTGTCCAAAGTGCACTAAAATGTCTGCATGCATATGAATTCTAATTCAATTCATAATACAAGGTATATAAATCAAGAAGCATTGACATAGATGTACTTGGTCCGTATTATCTATGTCCATCAAATCAATTAGAAGATGGTCAGTAATCTAAAAGCATTAAAATTAGATCTATATACTCCTCATGAACAAAATTTAAATCTAAAATCAATTCATACTAAATATTGTATCAAAAGAGTGGCTACACCTTAGCCTTAGTAAAAAAAAAATTAGTTCATCATAGAAAGATCAAAAATAGTAAATAAAATAAAAAGAATGAGAAAATAGACTATTTGTTTGCTGTAATTGATCGTCCGTTGCTCCTGGTGTGGAGAACTTAATGAAGAGGAGAGCTGCTTCTTGCTTGATCTTTGAAGAAACAAAAGAAAGAAGAAAAAAAATAAAAAAGAAAGAAAGAAAAATAAAAAGCTCTTTCTAGACTTGTCCCTGTTCCTCCACTCCCCTCTCGGCTATCTCTCAGACTCTCTCAATATCAGGCCTTAAAATAGGCTAGGAAGTGGATTTTGAGTTGAAATCCCCTTGAAAATAGGTTTTAAAACTCCTAAACCAAGTCAAAGAGGATTCTAGATCATTTTGGCCTTTAGATTAGCATCCAATAGCTCCAAAATTATCCAAAAACCCCTTAAAATCTCCTAAATCCAGTTGGATTTCATCTTGACCGTTCAATCTCCTTGATGACAGAATCTGGGCCGTCGGATCACTCTGAAGGAGGCTTCAGGCACTTAGTTAAAAACCGAACTCTCATCTCAACCATCGGATCTTCACCGACTACTCCGGATGCCATCCATCAGTGCATGAAAGTCAGCCGTTAGATCAAAATTGAAAGCTAGCCAGCTGTTGGATCACCTGTTCGGCCTGGGTAGATCGGTCGTGAGCCCCGTCTTGCATAAACCATCAAATTTTCAGCTAATCTAAGAGCACGCCCAATGTGAAATATCGAAACTACCCCCACCCGTGTTATTGTTCCGATCCACCATAAGCCATGATAGTTTCTGACGTCATGGTGATGTCAGTGGGGACCGATTCAACATGGGCGGTCTGGTTCTTTAGCAGTTAGGCTGGGCTGGTTTGCTGAGTCGGTTTGAACCTAACCGACCGGCTTTAATTTTTTTTTCATTTCCTTTGAAATTCAATTCAAGGCTTATTTGAATTCTATTTTGCTTGAAATTTGTTTCATTTGAATTAGAATATTGAGCTCTTCCTATTAATAGCCTTTTTTCCTACAAAAGACCAATAAAAGTATCAATTTTTTATAAATAAGTTAATTTATTTTATAATTTAATACTTTTATTATTTCATTTATATCACTTATCATTTATGCATATGGTAGTTCATGATGAACTGCCCATATGCATCAGTCAAGGACTGCAGGATTATATCAATTTGCAGATCCTGATCTAACTTGACACCGAGCTTCTCAAGCTCTTCTAAGTTCTTGATTATTATCAGACAATGATCTTAAACTGACTGCCCATTACACATTTGACCCTTAAAAAGTCTTCTAGTGACTTGATATTTGACTGTGCGACTTTGTTCACCAAACAACTCTTGCAAGTGAGCTAACATTTGGCGACTAGTCTTAATATCTTCATGTTGGCATTAGAGCTCATCAGACATTGAGCCCAATATGTAATACCTAGCTTTGTTATCATCATCGGTTCACTTCTCAAGAGACACTCTCTGATCAGCAGATGGATGGGCTGGTAAAGTGTGAGGATCCTGATCCAATACATGAGTCAACTTCTTGGAACCCAAAATAATTTTGAAGTTTCGAAGCCAATCCTTGTAGTTAGATTCGGTTAGTCTATAGGTGTCTAGGATATGGGCTAGTGGATTAGATGCAGACATTTTTTTGTAGAGAGTCAAAGTTTCTAGTTAGATTTTGTAATTAGACTTAACCAATTTATTTATGAATTTTATTTTTAAACTAATTAGGCTCCCACTATTTTTTTGGATCTCTACACTCCGTGGACATAGATGCAAAAATCTTCACGATCATTGATTCAATGGTGTGCGTCCATCAAATTCGCTCACACCTCACTAACAATTATTGAGATGGGGTCAACCGATGAGTTGAACAATTCTTATGCAATGATCTCTAATCATGGTGCATGCCCAATTCTAATAATCTAATTCATTAGAGTTATATTCTCCACTGTGTTTTCGAAATAATTGATGTTTGACAATTTCATCACTATTAGTTAATCAGTACCACACCATCTCTGATGCATGAATTAGAATCTCTATTGAGATATGGATCCCTCAACCGATATACAAAATATTGAGCAACACATTCTCCAACCTGTAGCATCCAATGCCTAATAAATATGGTTGCATCTTCTAGATGCAACTGAACTACTATAACCAGTTGAGAACAATCAAACCCAGGAAGGGCCCGTGCATCTAAAATGATGGAAGACCTATGACTTAATCTTTTCTTAGGAAGATTTAATTTAGGTCTCTTATACTTGACTTGACTTAGTCATAACAATTATGACTAACCTAGTGGCATGGGTTAGCTCAAATTATTAGCCACCTCAAATTAGAACTGGGTCGACACAAATGGTCAGGTATGTGAGATCGGTGGAAGGTGAATGGAACGCACAGGGATCCTAGCTCTACTTTCGAAAACTTTTTTTGAAAAACATACACAATGGAAACTATTATTAATCAAATTAATAATAAGAGATATAGATCTAATCTGAAAACCCTACACAATCAGGATCTAATGTATCATATATGTATGCATATCTAAAAAATTAAATAGCAAGTGCAGTAAAACTATTTTACTACTTCTACATGTTCAGAACATGTTATTTTTTCACGGATAGATGATCTCCATAATCTCATCTCCTTGATGTAGATCTGATTACCGTGATGTAGTCACACACGTGTCTGGCCTCCATGAATAATCCACATGAGGCTCTAATCTCGGTCAACTCCTACCGAGTGCTAGCTCTGCAAAAATCTTCAATGATTGATTTAGATCAATTTTTTTGATCTACTTCACCAGGTCTTCGGATGCTCCAGATCCCAATGAACATAGAAGATGATGAAGAGGAGGTCGTCCACTAGGATCTATGAAGTCAGGACCCTCGTAACTCATAGATGTAAATCCCAAACCTTAGGTATAGATCCTAGGGTATGCACTCACCAAAAAAACTTTTGCGTCAAAAAACTCTCTTTTTTTCTAGTTTTTCTCATGCATGCAAAGAAGAGACTTTCTCTTCTTTCCATTCTTTTCTCCTCTCTTCCATGAGTTCTTTTTCTGCATGCCCATAAAATCATCATTTTATATAGGCACACAAATAAGGGAGGCATGAGGGAGTGGATTAGATCAAGTGGTTACCCATTGAAATTCAAATCCTATTTGAAATCAATTGGTAACCAAATAAAACCAATATTTAGGGCACATGAGAAGGGAAAACGTGCACCCTTTCCTTACGTTAAAAATTCTCATGAGTAACCTCTTTCTTGTGGAGAAAAGATGGCATAAATCTAAGTGATGTGGCTCATGGAAAGACTAGTCAAACTAGTCCCGTATTTGACATCCAATTGAACCAATCAAATCCAAATTGGTTAGGCCCAATTAGACCAATTTAAATCCAACTTATTTAGGCTTAATTAGGCTTAGTTAAATCCTAATCAAATCTAAAATTAATCAAACCAAGCCCCTGATCAAATCAAAGATTAAACCTCCTTGATGATTAGATCATTTTATAACCTAATCGGATCAGATCCAAATGAATCCAATTCAATTGGTCATGATCTAAAAATAATCACTCAATCAAACTGAGTTAATTAGTGATCAAATCACTAATCAATTTTCTCTTGATCAGCCATTAGATCAGATAGAAATATCTAGTGTGTGTGACCCCGCAGGTTCGAACCTAAGCCGATAGCAGAGGAACCAATTTTCTGTACTAATCGAAGTGACCATCTAGTAATAGTACCCGACGTTTGGATAGGCCGAATAGTGCAATCACAACATTCAGAACCTATGTGAATATGCTTACCGCATAATTCATCCTTTTGACCTCTATGCATAGGATGTCTTAGGGTTTAACTGTCTACCCTAGAAGATACATCCAAATCGTATCACAAAGCAATTAGTCCTGTGACCCCTCACAAGGACTACCCCGGCCAAGGCTTTGCTAAATTGAAAAACTATTGAACACTTGAGTCTAGTAGTGGTCAATTCCATCTTGATTTATGCACCGACTTCTTAAGTACTTGACTGTACCCAAAAACCTTTCATCACTGACTTAAAAATTTAGATAGTCCAGCACCAAAGCATAGTGAGTTGCTTGAAAATCATCGTGGTGATCTCAGATCGGAGGGACACTTATGTCCATATTCCATCAGAGTAATTTTTGATAGCAGAAAAGCTCTGGAGTTAGTCACATTCAGTGAAGATGTATCCCTACATCTCACCTGCATGCCATACCAGTATCTCCACACTCCTTGGTTAAAAGGACAACCAACCTATATGGCACACAATGACCTATACTCAATAAATATTGTCGTCCTTGGTAATAACATATTATTTGGCCGTGAATATATTTAAGGACTAAATGATAAATCTTCTTTTGTCGATTCTAAGTAGTCCTAAGAATTTCATCACAACAAACAGGAGTTCATTAGAAAATGAAAGATTTATGATGAAAAAACTAGAATAACTTTTATTCAATTAATAATTCATATACAATTACATGAAATAGATCAATTATCGACAGACTGATGATTGGCTTTGGGATATTATTCCTAACAATCTCCCACTTGGCTTAAGCCAATCGGTGCAGTATCGTATACCCATCTTCGACTTGAAATCGTTGAACTCCTTCACCACAACGGCTTTAGTGAATGGGTCGGCTAAGTTCTCCTTTCCGTCGATCTTTTGAAGATCAACATCACCTTGATCCACAATATCCCAAACAAGGTAGAAGCGGTGCAAAATATGCTGGGTGCGCTAGTGTGCTTTTGGTTCCTTCACCTGAGCAATGGCTCCAGAGCTGTTGTAGAAGAGCAGAATTAGACCTTCAAGGAAGGGTGCAACTCCGAGCTTGGTGATAAACTTCTTTAGCCACACTGCTTCTTTGGTAGCATCTGATGGCAAGCACTATATCCGCCTTGCATACTGAATCAAGCCATGGTGTGCTTCCTTGATAATTTTTCCAACAGACAGCCTCCATCATTAAGGATTTAACACATCCCTGACACACTCTTATTGTCATCATGATCAGACTAGAAACTAGAGTCTGTAAACCCCACAAGTTTTAAGTCTGATTCACCATAAATAAGCCACTGGTCCTTAGTATTTCTCAAATACTTTAGGATGGTTTTAACAACTTTTTAGTGGTTCTCCCCTAGATCAGATTGGTATCTACTCACTACCCCTAGTGAGTATGCCACATCTTATCTCATACATGTCATGATGTACATGATAGAACCCACTGTTGAAGCATATAAAATTCTACTCATACGCTCTCTCTTGAGGTCTTATTGGATAATTTCTCTTCGAGAGAGAAATTCCATGGCCTATCAGTAGATAGCCCTTCTTGGAATTCTCCATGCTGAACCTCTTCAGCACAGTGTCAATGTACATGGATTGGGACAACCCAAGCAACTTTTTAGATCTATCTCTATAGATCTTCATCCCTAAGATGTAGGAAGCTTCTCCTAGATCCTTCATAGAGAACTATGATGATAGCCAAATCTTTATTCCTTGTAATGCAGGGACATCATTCTAGATTAAGAGAATGTTATCCACATACAGAATGAGGAATACTCCTGCTGGACCATTAGCCCACTTATACATGCAGGGCTCTTCTTCTCATTCTTAATGAAGCCATATGTTCTGGTCGTCCTAACAAAATGTATGTTCCAACTCCGAGAAGCCTGCTTCAGTTCATAAATGAACTTTTGAAGCTTGCACACCTTAGACTCATATATGGATGTGAAATCTTTAGGTTGTATCATATACACCTCTTCATCCAGCTTTCCATTTAGGAAAGCTATTTTTACATCCATCTACCAGATTTAATAGTCTAGATGCGCAACTATCACAAGCATGATCCGAATGGACTTGAGCATTGCCACAGGAGAAATTATCTCATCATAGTTAATACCATAATGTTGACAATACTCTCTGGCAACCAGACGGATTTTATAGGTCTCCACCTTTCCATTTATGCCTCTTTTTCTTTTGAAGATCCACTTACATCCTATGGATTTTACCTCTTCGAGTGGGTCAACCAATGTCCATACATCATTGACCTTTATGGACTCCATTTTGGATCTCATGGCCTCAAGCCATTTTTCAAAATCGGATCTCTATATTGCATCCATGTAGGTGATCAGATCCTCGTTGTTCTTATCAAGTTTGATAAGATCACCATCCTGGATCAAGAAATTATTGTATCTGTCTAGCTGATGTGGTACTTATCAGATCGCCTAATAAGAGTGTAGGTTCAGTAGGCTCCAGGTTCGATCGAATCAAATTCGATTTAGGTTCAACTACATGTGTTGATTCTTCCACCTATCAAACTTTCTTAAGTTCGACCTTAGAGACATTAGTCCCTTCACCAAGGAACTCTCTTTCTAAAAAGACGATCTTAAGACTGATAAAAACTTTTTGTTCATCATCTAGGTAGAAGTAATACCCTTTGGTCTCTTTTGGATAGCTTATAAAGCTACACTTGTTAGACCTAGGTTCGAACTTGTTCGTTACTAAATATTTGACAAAAGCCGGACACCCCCAAATCCTAAGGTACGAGAGTACTAGCTGACGCCTTATCCACATCTCATATGGTGTTTTAGAAATAGACTTACTTGAAATCCTATTCAGAATATAACAAGCTGACTCAAGTGCAAATCCCTAAAGAGAGATCGATAGATCGACAAATCCCATCATAGATCGAACCATGTCCAACAAGATCCGATTCTTTCTTACGGATACACCATTATGCTATGGTGTTTTAGGAGAAGTCCATTGGAAGAGAATCTCGTTCTCCTCAAGATATATCAGAAATTCATTGGAAAGATACTCACACCCTTGGTCAGATCAAAGAATTTTAATACTCTTTCCAATTTGCTTTTCTATCTCATTATGGAATAGTTTGAACATTTCAAATGACTTCAACTTATGCTATATTAAATAGACATACCCATACCTCGATAGGTTGTCTATGAAGGTTATGAAGTAGAAATAACCACCTCTAGTGCTTGTGCTCATGGATCCATATACATTAGTATGTACTAGACCCAGGAGTTCACTGGCACGTTTACCCTTTTCAATAAAAGGTGACTTGGTCATTTTTTCAAGAAGACAGGACTCATAAATTGGTAGTGATTCACAATCACTGACCTCAAGAATTTTTTTTTGAGCCAACCTATTTATTCTGTTCATATTGATGTGACCTAGCCTATAATGCCAAAAGTAGACATCTGACACTTCATCTCATCTAGAGCATTTTCGAAGGTTTGGACTACGTTAACAAGTTGTGATAATAGATATATTCCATTATTCAATTATCCAATACAAACTGTAACACCATTTAAAATGATATCACAAAAATTTGCTTTTATTGAAAACTGATAACTCTTCTTGGCCAAAAGGCCTATAGAAATTATATTCAATAAAAAAATTGGACAAAAGTGACCATCACTAAGAATAACTCTATGAGAATTGATTACAAGATTCATGATTCCTAAAGCTAGAATATAAAATTATCTTCCATCTCCAATGTTTAGGAATCTTTCACCTTCACCAAATCTCTTACTGACCTGTAAATCCTACATCAAATTACAAATATAATAAGGACTTTTGGTATCTAATACCCAGGCAATAGTATCACAAATTGAATAGTTGTAAGGTGTTATCATATAATGACCTTATGCAGCAACCACTTGCTTCCTCCTCGGCCTGTTTGGGTCCAGGGTGGCAATGTACTGAGGATAGTTTTTCTTCTAATGTTCCTGCTTCTTACAAAAGAAGACTCCACATGGCTCTGATCAGGCTAGTACTTCTTGGTCTGACCCTGTGCAGACATCCCAGCATGCGGCTGCACCTTCTTGCTCTTCTTCTTCTTATTCTTCTTTCCTTTGTCAAAGGGTCGACCAGAAGAAGATCCTCCCACAACATTCATCGATCCCTTTGGAGTTGATGAATCCTTCTCAAAAGTTCCTCGCAACCCAATAACTCATGATAGTTCACTGCAAGACTTTGTCATTCTAAAAATAAGTAAAGAAAATGGGGAGAACTGGAAGCTTGGCAAGAGATTCAGGATTGCATCCTTCCAGCTGCTCATGTAAGAAAAAAACCCAGCACACGTTAGATGTTTAATCATCTCGATCATGTACAATACATGATCAGTGACTGATGCCCCATCCCTTACACGAGCATTGAAAATGGCATAACAGTCTTATGCCTTTCAACATCATCAGGCATGCCAAAGGAGTCATTCAACATTTGAAGCATCTCCTCAGGCTGGGCATTTTCAAACCTGTGGCTGAACTCATCATTCATTATCGCTAGCATAATGCATCGAGTGGTAGTGCAGTCATTGAGCCACTTCTGGTAAGTATCTCTCGCGACCTTAATAGCATTCGGGGCTAGCTCCTCAGGTGCCAGATCAGTTAATACATATAAGATCTGTTCATGCTCCAGGATGATCTTCAACTTTCGATACCAGCTATTGAAGTTGGGTTCCATGAGGTTTTGTATTATCCAACAAATGATCAGAGCGATAGGGTAGCGGCCATTTCTGCATAAAAGAAAAATCATAGACCTAATAGATATGAACTTATTTACTCTAGAGACTTGGACTTTAGTCTAAAGGTTCTCCCACTATTTTATTTGAATTGGTAGCCTCTACCTCCAATTTGAGGAATTACCCCTAATTTCTTAGTGGATACTAGAATCCACATAGACTACACACAAGTCCAACTTTGGTTGGTTAATCCATGTGCTCCTATGAGTAGGTTCATAACCAATTGTTTCACCAAACAACTTCTAGAAATTTTAATTTTTACCTTAGAAAGTCTTAAAATAAGTAAGGCTTTGGCCTCTACAAAAAAGATCTAAGTTTAGGTCCAACCATTAACATGACCACATTTGGTGCATCAGACCTATTAACATCACCAATGTTCTAGGCATCACCTAGCTCTTGATACCAAGTTATAGACCCATGATATCCGATCGAACGCCAATCATTCTTGACATTAAAGCACT
>QRFJ01002787.1:90595-157134 GCA_006176705.1 Cocos nucifera | reverse complement strand
CAAAATAACTCTAATCTAGATAACTATATAGAACTATTTTACAACTAGTCTAGACATGCATCAATCATTATCTCATATGATGTTAAAATTAATAAATTTTTATTTACTATTTTTATATATTATTTATAATAATTATAATATCAAAAAATAATTAAATAAATAGATCTAAATATGATTTAATCAAATTAAATTGTAAACTGCAAGACTATTCTATAGAACTATTCTATTTTACAACTAGTCATGCATATTTTCTAATCTTAGATCCAAATTATTTAATTTTAATTTTTTTGATTTTAGATCTGATCATATCTTATGTGACATCTAAAATCACTTATTTTTTGATTAAAATAAATTTAAAATCAGATCTAAATACTTTAGAATCTTGGCTCTGATACCAATTGAAGGGAAATCCTGATTTCCCAAATCAGGTTCATTCAGATCTGATCGAATCAAGAGATATATTTTAAATTTTTTTTTTTTGATCTAAATTAGATCTGAGATGTTTCATATCTGATCTTTATTATTCTAATAATTAAAATAAAATATAGATAAATTAAATTAGATTTAATTTATCTTGATGTAGGGTAATTCTATTACCCATTGATGATCTTGTAAGCAGTGGAAGGTTCTGGATCTAGCCACGTAAGTGCCTAGCCTCTACCGATATCCACTTGAGCTAGATCTAGGGATCCTCTTCTTCTCTATCACATCTCCAAAAATTAAATTTGAATCTGATTCGAAGGATCTTCAAAATAGCTTTCGAAGATCAGTAGTTATCCTTTGCAGCAGCGCAATCTTCTAGCTTTCTGTCACCTTTCTCTCACCTAGATTGCACCAACTGAGATCCCAAACTTCTTTGGGCATGAAGAGGAGAGGGAGAAGATGAACTTGGCATGGAGGAGGAAGAGAGAGGCAGCCTTGGGGCATAGAGAATTGTTCTTTTTTTCTTGAGTTGGTTGCAGGGTCTTATTTATAGACTATGCGTGATCCAACTCCTCTTCATCCCAACCAATCACAACCCTTTGTGAAATCAGATCTAAATCTGATTGGTGGGAATAGAGTCCCTTGGATTCATCCTTAGATGGTGCCTAAGACCAGTCAAAGTTGGTTCTTAGGAGGAGTCTATTTAGAATCCAATAGGGAGATGGAGTTCCTGTCCAATAGGGACTCCTGGGCGCCTCAAGCTTGGGCACACACCAAGGGTGGCCTGCACCCTCCTCCTTGCTAGTTTTTGATAGGAAGGCAAGCCCCCACCAGCTCTCCAATAGGTGCAGGACACGTGGACAGAAGTCAAAGTGTCAATGGTCAATATTTGACCAGTCAAACGTCAACTTTTAACCAAAATCAAAGGATGAGAAATGGCAGGTGACCAAAAATGGCAGATATTGTCTTACAAAATAAGACAACCCTTTTCTAACCTGGACAGGCTCCAGTCAGACCAAGTGAAGGCTTCTGATCGAACATAAACTCCTTTGGCTCAGTCAGGACAACTATATATGATAGTAAAAGAAGAATGTTAGGTTCAATCGAGTGCTAGCACGATTTTCTTGAACCTAATTGAATCTCATTCAGATCAATTGAACTAGATCAGTTCAATTAATGATCACCAGATTCAAATCCTTATTTGTGTGATCCAGTTAGGTTCAGTTTTGTATGGTAATGTGATATGTCATGATCTCTATCATCGACATCATCAAAACTCCTTTCGATGGATCAGAACTCTTCTGATTCGAATAGCTAGAATGATCGATCATCTAAATCATTCTAATTGCTCCCAAAATCCACCAGTGACACCTAGCAGTATATGGTGGCAACCCATCAGAGCTGAATGCGAATCTCTTGGTGTAGCTACCTGTGTGATTAAGTTCTTCTATCTTGAGCCCCAATCAGATTAGGGTTAAAGGTGAACTCGTCAAATCCTAGTTTCTATCATATGATGTAATCAATCGATTCAAGTCCGATGTGAAAACCTAAATAAAAACTCTTTCTATTATTTCACTCTACCATGGCCATGGGCTTCTGGACTTGATTCTCATGATCATCATAGGGCTGCTCCTCTACCACCGAGGTAGATGGATTCCATCTTGATGCAATCCAGTTCCTACAATGAACATGCTATAGCCAACATATACCTCAGGATTTCGAATGGCTAGAAGATCGAGTTATGGTGTAGTCAAACTATAACACCCTCTAGATGAACTATCGATGCACCTCAGATCAAAGAATCAAACACACTACTACAGCATCGAGTCAGTCATTGATGAGAAGGTAGACTTTCTAGTGACTACTCGAGGTAGTCACGCTCAGTGCCCTCATTCTCTAGCGAGTGCTTGTACTCTCGCTTCGGTGTCTCCATACCATAGACTCAAGACTCATCTACTAAAGAAAAGTAATTATACACCAACCTTCTAGATCAATCACCATCCTCATGATGATCCTATGGTCGAGAGCATTTTATAAGTTAATAATGATTATTCATGTCTTAAATTTTCAACTCTTGAAACTATAAATTATCATTACCATTAACTCAAAGGATGTATCACAGACACTAAATACATATATGTGATAGAAAAAAATCCATTTTATTGATTATAGTAAAAATTATAATTTTTTTCCTAAAAGTGTATTACAAGTGTCAGCCAATTCTGGCTTCTAGGGCACATATATCTAACAACATTATCATCCTAGGTAACAACATATCATTTGATCGCGATCAGTGGACTAAATGATAAATTCTCTTTTGTCGAATCTAAATAGTCCTAAGGATTTTATTACAGAGAGTTCATCATAGGAAGATGAACAATATGATAAAATTTTTAAAATAATAATTTTATTTAATTAAAATTAAAGTATAAATTATATTTAGTTCAACCATCTATAACTTAGATGATTGACTTTAGGATATATTTTTCAAGACTTAATTGCCAAGATTTTCTCTCTCAAAGTTGAGCTTAGAAATGTGAGGAAGAATATCCAATATTTGGAGAAAGGCTCGCTTTGGTCCCCAAAATCAAGAGTATGGCTAGAATTGGTCCAAGAGATTTTCTGACCTTCAAAATCAGTTACACACGGTGGAAGAGGCATATGATAACTATAGGCTAGGCTGTAGCAGGATAATTATAGATCTCGATTGACAACTTTGGATGGCCAGTGACGAGATAACTCAGCTTAGAAAAGCACTTGTAATAATGAAGGAAATAGATCTAGGGTTTCAAAGTTATATTTTGAAATTTTTTTTGAACATGCAATGGAAGGGATAAACTAATCATATTAATTCATGAATAATATAAGAAAGAGTCCTAGATCTAGGATCCTATTACATGATTTAAGCATGCTTTTAAATTAAAAATTAAAAGATTAGAAGAATACATGTTGATCATATCAATATCAAACTACACTAGATCAGATCTAGATATGAATCAAGGAGATCAAATCATCCTTACCTTTGCAAGTTAGACTCTCTAACTTGCCGATCTAGGGCTGAGGTTGCTGCTCCAAGTCTTACACATGTCCGATCTCTGCAGGATATTCACACAAGCCTTCGATCGCTGATCAGAAGTCCATTGGTTAGAAATCAGCACAGTATGCTAGTACTATGCTGATCTTTCTTTGATGGTCGATCTGGATCTTTCTTTTTTGAATCTTGAACTCTCAAACTTTCAGAAGAAAGGAAGAAGACTTGTGAATTGGAGACACCTATCAAAAAGTCACGAAAAGATGGAGGAAATGATCTAAAGGAAAATCCTAGAAGAAGACCCTTCTTCTATCTTATTTCTCTCACCAAGACACTTGAGATTGTGTCTTCTCAAAACCCCATGCCCAAGGTAGCTTGCACCCAACCTTTCCCATGCCCAAAGCTCTCTCTCAAGATTCTAGAATCTCTAAAACAATTAGGTCCAAAGACCCCTTAAATAGAGAGATAGGATAAAGTCTTTGTCTAGGTCAAATACCTAGCAAGAAATGTCCAAAAAGGGCAACACAATGGGTTTCCAACTCTTAGGTGCCCCCTCCCTTTTCTTTGGTGCGGAACACCAAATTTTGTTGCACAAAAAGTCTCCATTTTCCACTAAAAAATTTAGAGAAAATCTGGAATAATTTGTGGCAAGCATGGATAGGTATTTTGATTCCAATAAATTCTATCAAATAGAGTTTGAATTCAGAACTTCTAACCAAATTTGACTTGGTCCTTAATAACTTACCATGTAAGAAAGAAGGGGAGAAAGGGGGGTGCGTGTGAGACTCTCTTAAGCATGGAGAGTTCACACAAAAACAAAAAGAAGAGGGAGTCGGGGAAGTTGGGACTAAGGTGGCGCAAGGATAGGGAGTCCTAGTCATACTAGGACTCCTATTTTGACTTAGTCTAATATGGTCTTTGAACTAAATTAAATCAAATTTAATTCAACCCAATTAGAGTAGGCCTTAGTCCAACCAAGACTCTAATTAAATTAGATTTAATTCTAATTTAATTTTTAATTAAATTAGAGATTAGGTTGTTACAAGTCCTAATTGAACTAGGACTTGTTCTTCCTTGCAATTGGCTTATTCAATAAACCAATTGGACTTGATCCAATCAAGTTCAAATTAAATCTAATTAAATTATATTTAATTAGACTTAATCTTAATCCTCTAGCTTAATCAAATTAAGTTAATTAGTAATCTAATTACTAATTAATCCTCCTGCAACATTTGCACCAGGTTAAACATCAATCGTATTGATTGTTTAACCCTAGAATGATTCTTAATCGTTGATCAACCATCCAATTAGATCAAGAATTCTTATATGTGTGATGTCATAGGTTTGAACCTAAGTCGATAGCATAGAAATAAATTTTTATCCCAATCAAAGTAACCATCTAGCAATAGTATCTGACGGTTGGATAGGTCGAATGTATAGAACAGCATCTTTAGAACCCGTATGGATATAGTTTCCATATAATTCATCTCCTTGACCAAAATGCTCATAGGACACCACAAAGTTTAATTGTCAATCTTGATTAGGTCATCCATATTGTATTTCAAAATATTAAATCCATCTTATGGATTATCCTAACCAAGATTTTGCTGTATTGAAATATAGTGATGTATTCTTCTCCAACTCTTAGAGTGGTCAATCCTATCTTAATCACTCACTGACTTTGCAAGTACTTGACTGTGCCCAAAAATTTTTCATTATTAAATTAAAAATTTAGTTAGTCTAGTGCCAAAGCACAGCAAGTTACTTGCAAGCCACTATGGTGATCTTAGTTCTAAGGGACACTTTTACCTATATCCCATCAGAGTGATTCTTGACAACAAAATGCTCTGGAGTTGGTCACATTCAGTGATGAGGTACCCTTACATCTCACTTGTATGCCATACCAATATCTCTACACTCGTTGATTAAGAGAACAACAAACCTATATGGCATACAATGTCCTATGCTCGATAAATGCTATCATCATAATTAACAGCGTATCATTTGATCGTAAACTGTTTAAGAACTAATCGATAAATCCTCTCTTTATCAAAACTAAATAGTCCTAAGAACTTCATCATAACAATGAAGTTCATTAGAAGATGTATACATGATGATAAAAGTGCTAAAATATTTATTTTATTTATTAATAAATTAATTATAATTACAAGGTAGCTTAACCGTCAACAGACTGATGAACTTCTTTATTCCCAACAACTCCTACTTATCCTAAAGCCACTCGGCATAGTATCTAATATCGATCTTTGACTTATGATCGTCAAACACCTTTATTGCCAGGACTTTTACGAAGGGGTTGGTCAGATTCTTCTTTCTGTCGATCTTCTGAAGGTCGATGTCACCTCAATCCACGATCTTCTGGATCAGATGGTAGCGGTGCATTATGTACTTCGTCCGCTGGTGTGCTTTTAATTTTTTTGTCTAAGCAATGGCACCAGTGCTGTCATAGTAGAGTAGGACTGATCTATTAAAGAAGGGTGCCACTCCAAGCTTGGTGATGAATTTTTTCAGCCACACAGCTTTCTTCATAGCATCTAATGTTGCAATGTACTCCACTTCACAAACAGAGTCTATCACAGTATGCTGCTTAAAACTTTTCTAGCATATGGCTCCATCATTTAGAGTAAAGATTAATCTGACATGCTTCTGCTATCATCATAGTCAGATTGAAAGCTGGAGTCAGTAAACCCCATAAGTTTTAGATCTAACTCGCCATAAATCAACTATTGGTCCTTAGTATTTCTCAAATATTTAGGGATGGCTTTCACCATTTTTCAATGGTTCTCTCCTGGATCAAATTGGTATCTACTCACTACTCCTAGTGAGTATGCCACATCTAGTCTCGTACATGTCATAGTATACATAATAGATCCCACTATTGAAGAATATGGGACTCTACTCATATGCTTTCTCTCTTCCAAAGTTATTGAATAATCCTTCTTAAAGAGAGAAATTTCATGGCCTATCGAAAGATAGCCTTTTTTGAAATTTTTCATGCTGAACCTCTTCAATATAATTTCTATGTATATGGATTGGGATAATCCAAGTATCCTCTTAGATCTATCCCTATAGATCTATCCCTAGGATGTAGGATGCTTCACCCAAGTCCTTCAGGGAGAAATAAGATGACGATCAAACTTTTATTCCTTACAGTGCAGGGATGTCATTCTCGATTAAGAGAATATCATCCATGCAAAGATAAGAAATACCACCGCTAGACCATTTATTCATTTTTAAATGTAGGGCTCTTCTTTGCTCTTAATGAAGCCATATATTTTGACAATCTTATCAAAATACATGTTCCAACTCTGAGATGCTTGCTTCAATCCATAAATGGATCTCAAAAGTTTATGCACCTTGGACTCATCTGTGAATGTGAATCTCTTAGGTTGTATCATATATACCTATTTGGTTAGCTCTCCATTTAGAAAAGCTATCTTCACATCCATCTACTAGATCTTATAATCCAGATGGGCAGCTATCGCAAGCATTATTCAAATAAATTTGAGTATTGCCATAGAGAAGAATGTCTCATCATAGTCAATACCATAACATTGACGATATTCTTTAGCAATCAGAGAGATTTTATAGGTCTCCACCTTTTCATCTATGCCTCTCTTTCTTTTAAAGACTCATTTACACCCAATGGATTTAACATCTTTGGGTAAGTCAACCAATATTCACACATTATTGACTTTCGTGAACTCCATCTCGGATTTCATGGCCTCAAGCCATTTCTCGAAATTAGATCTCTATATTGCATCCATATAGATGATCGAATCCTCATCATTCTCATCGAGTTCGATGGGATCACTGTCCCGAACTAAGAAATCATAATATCTGACTGATGTGGTACTCTACCGGATCATCTTAATGGTGCAGGTATATTGGGCTCTAAATTTGATCTAATTAAATTTGATTTAGGTTCAGCTACTGGTGTCAGTCTTTCTACCTATTGAATTTAATCAAGTTTAACTTTAGAGATAACAGTTCCTTCACCAAGGAACTTCTTTTCTAAAAAGATTGCTTTAAGACCGATGAATATCTTTTGTTCATCCTAATGGTAGAAAATATATTCTTTGATCTCTTTTGGGTACCCTATGAATGTGCACTTATCAGACCTAGCTCCAAGTTTATCTATGGTTAATCATTTCACATAAGTCAGGCACCTCCATACCCTAAGATGTGAAAGTGCTGGCTTATGCCCTGTCCATATCTCATATGAAGTTTTAATTATAGACTTACTTGAAATCCTATTTAATGGATAGCAAATCAATTTGAGTGCATATCCCTAAAGGGATATCGGTAAGCTGGCAAAATCCATCATGGATTAGATCATATCTAACAAAGTCTGATTTCACCTTTTAGACATACCATTATGCAGTGATGTTCCTATAGGAGTCCATTGGAAGAGAATTTTATTCTCTCCTAGATATATGAGAAACTAACCATAAAGTTATTCCCCTCCTCGATCTGATCAAAGAGTCTTAATACTTTTTCTAGTTTATTTTTTCTACTTCACTTTGAAATTGTTTGAACATTTTAAATTAATTCAACTTATGTTACATCAGTTATACATATCCATATCTGGACAGTTCAACTGTGAAAGTAATGAAGTAGAGATATCTACCTCTGGCACTAGTGCTCGTAGGTCCATATGCATCAGTATGTACTAGACCTAAGAGCTCAGTGGCTTTCTCATCTTTTCTAGTAAAAGATGATTTGATTATTTTTTTAAGAAGACAAGATTCACAAATTAGAAGTGATTCACAATAACTGACCTCGATGATTCCATCTTGAGTCAACCCGTTTATCCTGTTCTTATTGATGTGACCTAGCCTACAATGCTACAAGTAGATATTAGATATATTATCTAATCAGGATGCTTGCCAGTGGAATAGACTACACTAACAGGTTGTGATAGCATGTATACATCATTATTCAAAAATTTAGATGTTGACCCCATGATTGATTTTGATGATTGCTAAACTTTGAGTATTTAAGTATTTAACCATGTGTTTCATGAGTGGATATAGGTCTTTCTAGGTATTTAAATTGAAGAATCATTTTAAGAAAAGATCTACAAAAATTCATCAAGTCAAGATTTTTAAAGAAGAAATTTTTCTTAAGCTTTCAAAGATCAAAAGAAAGAGAGCTCTTTGACCAAAACAAGAAAAACATAAAGTAAAATTCAAATAACAATCAAATCTTCTTGATTGGAAGCAAAAATCTCTTAAAATAGCCTTGGAGCAATTTTTGAGATGTCTCAAAATTTTTTTGAGAGCTCTCGAGTGGACTAGCACACCCAAACGCAATTCTGGCATGATTTCGAGAGGTCTCGAGTTGAATTCGAGACATATCAATCCCAAGAGATAGAAACTTAGTTTCTATGCTCTGAGAGTGAGAGATCTCATAGAATTCTCGAGAGGTCTTATAGTTTCGATGAGACATCTCGATTCAGAACTGAGAGGTCTTGAAATCTGATGAGAGGTCTCGTGAAAAATCAAGAGGTTTCATTTGCGCAGACAACCTTCAATGAATAGTTTTGCAACGACTATTTTTTGATCCTAATAGCATTTTTAGAGCTCCCAATGGTTAGAACTCTCCTCCAACCATCTCTAAAGATATTTAAAAGATGGATAATTAATTAAAAAAAAGAATTTAAAGAAAATTTTAATTAGTTTTGTTGAGGAATATTGAATATCTAAAGAAAAGAGAAAAGAGAGAAAAGTTGTGCACAAATTTTAGTGAGCATTCAAAGCAAGCTTCTGCAACATCTTCTACATCCTCTCAAGCATAATTTGAAGAAAAGCCAAGCTTCAATTGAGCATATCATCGACTTCTTCTTTAAAATTTAAAAGAGCTTAAACTCTATTTTTTATACTATACTGAAACATTCATTTGTAATTTTAATTTATTTATAAGTTTCTTTGGAGAAAAAAAAAACTTAGGGATTAGGCCTATCCAAGCCCGAAATTGGATATTGTAGGTTTTGGTTGATAAGCCCAAAAAATCAACTGGATTGTTAGTGAACTCAGAAAACTAATGGTGTTAGGTTTTGGTTGGTACTCCTATAAAACTTAACTAGATTTATTTGTGAGTCTGAAAAATAAACACACTATAATCAAGAGTAGATTATAGTAAAAATTTCAAGAGAAGCTTGAGAAGTGGACGTAGATGCGGGTTGCTCCGAACCATTATAAATCTTTGTGTATTTATGTTGTGCTCTTTTCTTCTTTTTCTTTGCATACTTTGCATGCTTATAATTCTTGCTTTACTTTCATAGTTTGATTTTGTTATTTTAATTCCACTGCTTATATTGCATATATTTCATTACACCACTTTGGTTAAAATCAAAGCATATACTTGTTTAGACAGTAAATTTGGTTAAAATTTTATAACAACCCAATTCACCCCCTCTCTTGGGTTGCTATCTTTGGACAATAATTGGTATTAGAGCAAGCACTCTATTATTGATTTTTGACCTAACCTTCGAGAGTAAAAGATCTTGACAACCCAAATGAAATTCTTTTGAATGAAGGCCATTCTATTGATCATCCTCCACTGTTAAATGAATTAAATTACATACATTGAAAAATTAGAATGAAAATTTTTATACAATCACATGACTATAATCTATGAAAAATTATTATCAATGGCCCTCACATACAAAATACATCATTTATTGATGAAGAATCAATGCATCTAAATGCTAAGACTTTAAATATACTTTATTGTTCATTAAAAATAAATGAGTTCAATCTAATTTCTTCTTATATTTTAGCAAAATAAGTTTGGAAGAAATTAGAAACTATTTTTGAGGGAGCAAAACAAGAAGAAATATTAAGCTCCAAAAGAGATAAGAAAGCTCACCCCAACCTATGCCTCACAGCTTATGAGGATGAAAAGAAGAGAAAAAAGAGAAAATAAAAGGAAAAATATTAATTAAGGGAGGGCAAAGCAAAAAAATGAGAAATGAAAAAGAGGAAAAAAGTACTGCAAATCTTTGCCTCATGACCAATGAAGATGAGGTAAATTTTGAAAATTCTTTCTAATTTACTTTTGATGAGTTATTTGAAGTCTTTAATGATTTAATGGATGAATATAAAAAATTAAGGCTAAAAAATAAAGAACTTAAAAAGTCTAATCTTTCTTTGGTTCAAGAGAAAAATAAAATTTTGAGTGAAAAAGAAGATCTTTTGAAAGATATAAAATATCTGACTAAAGAAAAGAAAGAATTTTTAGAACTAATTGAAACTCTAAGTAAGAAAAAGAAGAATATAGTTAAATCTAAAAAATTCTTTGCTGAAGAAAAAGGAAAGCTCTTAAAATCTGAAAGATCTCTTTTAGAAGAAAATACAAAATTAAGAAAAGAGATTGAAAATTTAAAATTCATGCTTGAAAAATTTACTATTGGATCTTAAAACCTTTAAGCAATTTTGAATAATCAAATGGCTATTTTCAATAAAGCTAGAATTGGGTATAATCCTTTAAGAAAATAAAAATTTATCAAAAATATATTTAGCAAAGGTTCATTTGAAAATAATTCATTTACATATCTTAAATATAACAAAGTTGGCCATAAAATTTGAAAATATAACATTAAAAGAATTGGCCAAACTTTAATCAAACAAATTTGAGTTTCAAAAGAAACCATATGCTCTAACATCCATGGACCTAAGATAACTTGGGTACTAAATATTAGCAAATGATTTTGCAGGTTCACCAAGGATCCAATGGAAAAAGAAGAAAAAAAATTTATGGATGGATGCCTTGGAAATGAAATTGGATGGGTGACGATGGTTGGTAAAATATAAAATTTTATCATATCATGCATGCCATCATTGTTTGCTAAATATATTTTAATTATTAATTAGCATAATTATTGAGCATGTTAGATTGATTTTGATGATTTTATCATGGCTTAAAATGATCATACTCCTTGAATAGAAAGTTTAATTTATTGAATGTATTGACTTTAATGATTTGCTAATATGTATACATATGATAACTCTTTTCATGCTTTGATAAGTATGATTGATTTTGATGCTAGCAATAATTTGAAGATCTTGATTTTTAAATCAACATGCTCTCTTCTATATATCATGCTATGGATGAAATGATTTTATCTTAAAATTTAGCTGGATATTTTAAGTCTTCCCATATCAATTCTATATTTGATGAATTTAAACTAAGAGATGCTTAATTAGTTTAAATATTTTAATTGCTAAATTCATAAGAGAAATAAAGTTTGACAATCTCCCATAAGATACTTAAATGTTGAAATATTCAAGAAATTTCATGATCGAAGTACTTGAAAATAAAATATTCAATCATAAAAATTAAGTGCTTGATATAGTCATCTATATTGCATCTTAGGTTTACTCCTAAGAATTTAAAATTCTCTAGTTGAACCAAATCCCATAGAACCATTATCTAGATTCAACTTGATTTGATTATAATTGATTTGTTAGATTATCATACCCATAATTGATTAATTTTGGATCCTCCCCCAAATTAATATGAATATCCATCTTGATCATTATTTTGATTTTCTTTTTTGATCTTAAAAGAGAATTTATTAATGATTATTCATACTTTATTCTAATTGATTGAGTTTAAAAATTAAATTTTAAAAAATGGTCTTCTTGAATCTTTTAAAGTTGATATCAAGCAAGATATTTCAAAAAAATTATCATTTATCCTTAAAGCTAAACATTTAATGAGAACTTCAATTTTAAGTAATTGTTATCAAATAGCTTACTAATTATCATGTATTTGATTGATTTATCTTTTGGCAAAAAAAGAGAAGAATATTTTTGTTTCAAATATGATTTTACACAGCTATATGTTTGATATGATATTATTTGAAATAAATTCAAAAATACATATCTTTTCTGTACCTAATTACTTGATATTTCTTAAGAAAAGAAAGAGATGGTCGTTTTAAAGAATAACAAAAAATTTTTTTACGATTTGCCTTGACTAGTTTGTTAATATCAATTCAAATTGATTTATCATTCAAAATCCTCAAATTATTTGATTTTAATCAATTCATCTTTATTAATTCAAAACTAAAACCATCGGTATCAAGCTGAACTTACAAATTGACCTTTAAGTGATATTAAACTATCAAGAAAATCATGATTTAGTCTTAATTTTAGTTTAATTGGTATCAAGACAATTTTTCAAAGAAATGGCTTTGTTTGCTAAAGTAAGGAAGAGAAAATATTAAAGAAAAATTGATCATTTATTTGAAAAGGACTTTAAAATTAAAAATATCTTTCAAATTTAGAAAATCTAAATTTCGTAGTTAAATTCATATTTAATTTGCTTGATTTGAAAGAAAAAGAGAAAGAAAAATTAAAAAATAAATTTATCTAGCATTTATGAAAAATAAGGGGCGTGATATTATCTTGCTTTGATTGAAAATTCTAATTAGCTTATATTAAGGTAAATGAACATTGATTTCATTATACTTTTGAGCCTTAATATGATGATTCCATTTGATCTATATGCTTTTGATTTGATTGTCAAATCATTTTTGAAAACTATTTAGAGTGAAAAAAGTTTGAGACATATTCTCACTCCAAATAAATTGATTTTGATACATTCTTATAATTTTGAAGCTCACTGATAAATATAATACTGAACTTTTTATGTGCCAAACTTTAAACTTGATTTGCATGATCATTTTTGGCAAATGATTAGAGTTAAATTGAATTTAAAAATATATTCTTACTCTAAAAAATAAATTTTTAAACTAAAATTTGAAACTCATTTGAAAATTTAAATTTGATCCTAAATTTTTGATATACAATGCAAAATTCTTATGAATTATTTATTTTAAAATAAATTTTACTCAAAGCAATGAATTTAAAAATATGACTATTTATTTTTTTGATACTGCTTATTTTACTTTGCTCGATACATTCTCGATACTATCTTTCTCGAACTCAATTGATTAAAACTTCTTAAGAAAAGAAAAGATTGAATATTGAATTAAATATTATGCTTGATTTCATATTGAAATCTTTTGAAAAGCTCTATTCTCCTTAAAGTTTAAAACTGCATATCTAAAAATCTGATTAAAGATCATATTAATTCAAAAAGAGGGAGAGCCTTCTAAAATTAAAATGAATATTCAAAACTTAGTTTGAGTTAAAGGATAAATTTTTGAAAGGAAGATGATTCATTTAAATTGATTTTATGAACTTAATACATCTCTCAATTTAATGCTTTGATGTTGATTTTGATGGTTTCTTGTTTCTTCCCATGAGCTTTTTGATATTGTCAAAAAGGAAGAGAAGTATGTTGAGTATATGCTTGAAGGATTGATGCAAAAGAAACTTAAAGTTTTGATATTTTAAAGATTAATTAAGAACATTCATGAAGTGTGCATTCATGTGTTTGATCTAGTACTTCATATCTTCATGATACATATTAGCAAAATACATTAAAACGTATTATTTATTTTTATTATGTATATATTCAAAGTTTTGCCATCATAAAAAAGAGGGAGATTGTTGATCCCATGATTGATTTTGATGATTACCAAACTTTGAGTGTTTGAGTATTTAATCATATATTTCATGAGTGGATGTAGGTCTTTTCTAGTATTTAAAATGAAAAATTATTTTAAGAAAAGATCTACAAAAATTCATTAAGTCAAGATTTTTAAAGAAGAAATTTTTCTTAAGCTTCCAAAGATCAGAAGAAAGAGAGCTCCATGACCAAAACAAGAAAGACATAAAGTGGAATTCAAATAAAAATTAAATCTTCTTGATTGGTAGCAAAAATTCCTCAAAATAATCTTGGAGTAATTTTTGAGATATTTCAAAATTTTTTTGAAAGTTCTCGAGTGGACTGGCACGCCCAAACGCAGTTCTAGCATGATTTCGAGAGGTCTCGAGTTGAACTCAAGATGTCTCAGTTTTAGAAGATAGAAACTTAGTTTCTATACTCTGAGAGTGAGAGATCTCATAGGATTCTTGAGAGGTCTCACCATTTTGGTGAGACATCTCGATTCAAAATTGAGAGGTCTTAAAATCTAGTGAGAGATCTCGTGAAAAATCAAGAGATCTCGTTTTGCACGGACAGCCTTCAATGGATAGTTTTGCAATGGCTATTTTTCGATCCCAACGGCTATTTTAGAGCTCCAAATGGCTAGAACTCTCCTCCAACCATCTCTAAAGGTATTTAAAAGGTGGAGAATCAATTGAAAAAAAAGGGATTTAAAGAGAATTTCTATTAGTTTCAGCGAGGAACATTGAATATCTAAAGAAAAGAAAAAAGAGAGAAGTTGTACAAGATTTCAGCGAGCATTCAAAGCAAGCTTCTCCAACATCTTCCACATCCTCTCAAGCATAATTTGAAGAAAAGCCAAGCTTCAATCGAGTGCATCATCAGCTTCTTCTTTAGAATTTAAAAGAGCTTAAACTCTATTTTTTATATTATGCTGAAACTTTCATTTGTGATTTTATTTTCTTTACAAGTTTCTTTGGGAGAAGAAACTTAGAGATTAGGTCTATCTAAGCCTGAAATTGGACATTATAGGTTTTGGTTGGTGAGCTTGGAAAACTAACTGGGTTGCTAGTGAATCCAAAAAACTAACGATGTTAGATTTTGATTGGTGCTCCTATGAAAATCAGTTAGATTTATTTATGAGCTTGAAAAACAAGCACACTATAATCAAGAGTAGATTATAGTAGAAATCCCAAGGAAAGCTTAGGGAGTGGACGTAGGTGTGGGTTGCATCGAACCACTATAAATCTTTGTGTATTTATGTTGTGCTCTTTTTTTCTTTTTCTTTGCATACTTTGCTTGCTTATAATTCTTGCTGTACTTTCATAGTTTGATTTTATTATCTTAATTCCATTGCTTATATTGCATACATTTTATCATACTACTTTGATTAAATCAAAGCACATACTTGTTTAGAAAGTAAATTTGGTTAAAATTTTATAACAACCCAATTCATCCCCCTTCTTGGGTTGCTACGTCTGGGCAATACCAGAGAATATGGTAACACCATTCATAATGATATTATAATTTTTTTTATTAAAATTTCATAATTATCTTTTGCCAGAAGGCCTACAAAAATGACATTAAAAAAAATAGGACAAAAATGACAATCACTAAGAATAATAGTATGAGACTCAAATATAAGTTTCAAGATTTCTAATGCTAGAACTAAAACTGATCTTCCATCTCCAACATTCAGGAATCTCTCACCTTGCTCGAATCTCTTACTAACTTGCAATCCCTGCAACAAATTGCAAATACGGTAAGGGCTACTTATATCCAATACATAGTTAGTTATATCACATATAGAGAAATTATAAGGAGTTATCATATAAATACCTTACCCAGCAACAGCTTGCTTTTTTCTCAGCCTGTTTGGATCTAGGAAGGCAATGTACTGAGGACAGTTCCTCTTCCAATGCCCTCGCTTCTTATAAAAGAAGTATTCAGCTTAACTCTTATCGAGCTTTATTTCTTTATTCTGGCCATGCATAGATGTCCCAGCTTGAACTTGCACCTTCTTAGACTTTTTCTTCTTATTCTTTTTTCCTTTCTTGAAGGATCAAGAACTAGAAGATGAACCTTCCACTAAGTTCATTGACTCCTTATGAAGCTGGTGATCCTTCTCAAAGTTCTAAATTAATTTCAGTAAACCGTGGTAGTTAACTTCAGGCTTTATCATTCTGTAATGAGTAAGGAATGTGAGATAAGACTTGGGTAGTGAGTTTAGTATTATATCTTTTCCCAGCCGCTCATGCAAGAAAAAGCCAAGCTTGCTCAAATGCTCTACCAACTCGATCATGCATATTATATGATCACTGACTGAAACTCCATCACTCATCCTAGCATTGAAGATGGCATAATTAGTCTTGTGCCTCTTAACATCATTGGGTGTACCAAAAGACTCCTTCAATACTTGAAGCATATCTTTTAGTTGAGCTGTCTTAAACCTGTGACTGAATTTGTTACTTATACCCACCAACATGATATAGTGCACCATGGTTCGACCACTAAGCCACTTCTAGTAAGTATCTCTAACTGACCCATGTGCATTTATAGCTGGCTCCTCAAGTGCTGGATCTATTAACACGTACAAGATTCATTCATGCTCTAGGACAATCTTTAACTGACAGCACCAGCTGTCAAAGTTGGGTCTCATCAGCTTATCATTATCTGACATTGATCGAAGTGAAAGGAGAGTGGCCATATCTATACAAAGAAAAATCAAAATCTAATTAGTAATTGATTTATTAAACCTAAAGATTTATAATTTAATCAAAAGGTTCTTTCACTATTTTATTTGAATTGGTAGCCTCTATCTCTAATTCAAAAAAATTTCCTAATTTCTTAATAGGTACTAAAATCCACATAGATTGCACACTAGCCCAACTTTGGTTGGTCAACCCATGTATATCTAAGGATAGGTTCATAATAAATTATTTCTCTAAATAAGTTTTAGTAATTTTAATTTTGCCCTAGTCTCTAATTAGTAGGCTTTGGCCTCCATTGAAAAGGTCTGATTAGGTCCAACCATTAACATGACCATACTTGGTTCATCTAACCAATGAATGATTAAGTCCAACTTTGGTTGGTCAACCTAACCATCATTTAGAAAGACGTGGTCAAGTTATATTCCACTAGCTGATAAGCACCAGGCCTTTGGGCCTCCAATGATTATCCAACTAATGGACTCATTATTATCCACTTAATGAGATGCTATGATCTAGTTATCACCATAACTAATTCATTTTTAAGAATCTAATAATTTTAAAGAATTTAATTGATTTGATTTAAAGAAGAGAGAAGGTCAGATGAACTAGCTTGTCATGATCCTCCTACTGACTTTACCAAGTTAGATTAAGGGAGACCATTAATAGGCTGGTCTAGGAGCACTTAAATCAATCACACTAATTTACCTAGCTGACATGGGTCAGCTTGAATTATTAAGTAATTTGATCAAGATATAATTTCATCAAGAAGGCTAGGTAAGTGAGATCAATAGGAGGGTCTGCCAAAGTTTGCCTTAAACACCATAAAAAATGGCTAGATAAGTGAGCTATCAATTAAAAACCATCAGTCTAGATTGCAAGACTTATCTTAGACACCAATTAGTTAATTAGTTTTGATTGGATCAACCTAACAGTTTGTTCTAAACTACGTAGCCAAGAATCAAGTCCATCTTGGTCGACCAACCGAAACTATTATAATTGATCTAGAGAATTCTTGACCTATTTTAAGATAACTATTGATTAGATTTAGTCAATTCTCTAATTAAGTCCATTCTTTAATCTAATCTTAAATCTAACTCAATTAATGGATCTAATTTCCACTAACTCATTAACCCATTGTGTTATGATTTATGTCTTAGGATCTTCAATTCACAATCCTAGATCCTAATTAAAATAACTCTTAATTCTTAATTAAGTTTTGGGCTAAGGGTTAGGGTTTTGCATTTTAAAAATAATTTTTATATTTATAAAATATTTTTACAACATGGTTTTACTAATCAATTGCATGTTTGATTCATAATTAATATGCAAATAAAATAAACTAAAACTACTTTAGATCTAATCTAAACATGTTCATGTAATTGAAACTATTTCAATTCTAATCAATCATAAATCACTTTAGATCAAATCTAATATATTTATGATGATAAAAATTAGATTAAAAAATTTTTAATCAGATCATAAAATTTTTTAGATCTAATCTAAAATTTTATGATCAGAATTTTAGATCAATGCATATTGGGATAACTTATCCACCGTAAAGGATAAACCTTATAGCATAACAATCTTATAATCAGTTCGTACAATCTAAAAAAAATATTTTTAGATTTAAATAAATTTAAATCTAATTAATTATAAATTAATCTAGATAATATCTAATAAATTTATTATTTATATTAGATATATACGAATTAGGATAACCTCTCCACTGTAAGGGGTAAACCTTATAATTAGTTTGTGTGATCTATTTTTTAATTTTAAATTTAAATCATAGATTATAATTTAGATCTAATCTAAAAAATAATATAAACATGCATCATAAATCATGTAATAAAGAATTGAAGCTTTGATACCCAATTGAAGGAAATAGATCTAAGATTTCAGGATTATATTTTGAAACTTTTTCAGAACATGCAACAGAAGAGATGAATTGATCATATTAATTCATGAATAATATAAGAAAAAGCTCTAGATCTAGGATTCTATTACATAATTTAAGAATGCTTTTAAATCAAAAATTAAAAGATTGGAAGAATACATGTTGATCATATCAACATCAAACTACACTAGATTAGATCTAGACATGAATCAAGGAGTTCAAATCATCCCTACTTTACAAGTTAGACTCTCTAACTCGCTGATCTAGGGCTGAGGTTGCTGCTCTAAGTTGCATATATATCCAGCCTCTATAGGATATCCACACAAGCCCTTGATCGCTGATTAGATGTCCGATGGTTGGAAATCAGAACAGTATGCTAGTACTATGCTGATCCTTCTTCGATGGTCGATCTGAATCTTCGTTCTTCAAATCTTGAGCTCTCTAAATTTTAAAAGGAAGGAAGAAGGATTGTGAATTAGAGACACCTCTCAAAAACTCACAAAAGGATGGAGGAAAAGATCTAGAGAAAAATCCTAGAAGAAGACCCTTCTTCTTCCTTGTTTCTCTCACCAAGATACTTGAGATTTTGTCTTCTCAAAACCCCATGCCCAAGCTAGCTTGTCCCTAACCTTTTCCATGCCCAAACCTCTCTCTCAAGGTCCTAGAATCTTTGATAAAATCAGGTCCAAAGACCCATTAAATAGAGAGATAGGACAAAGTTCTTGTCTAGGTCAAATACTTAGCAAACAATGTCCAGAAAGGGCAAGACAAGGGGTGCCCAACTCTTGGGTGCCCCCTCCCTTTACTTTGGCATGGAGCATCAAATTTTGTCACACAAAAACTCTACCTTTTCAACCAAAAAATTTAGAGGAAATCTAGAATAATTGGCGGCAAGCATGGATAGGTATTTTGATTCCAACAAACTCTATCAAATAGAGTTTGAATTCAAAACTTCTAACCAAATTTGACTTGGTCCTCAACAACCTACCATGTAAGAAAGAAGGGAAGAAAGGGAGGCACATGTGAGACTCTTTTGGGCATGGAGAGTTCATGCAAAAATAAAAAGAAGAGGGTGTGGGGGGCGTTGGGACTAAGGTGGCGCAAGGATAGGGAGTCCTAGTCATACTATTACTCCTATTATGACTTGGTCTAATACGATCTTTGAACCAAATTAAATTAAATTTAATTTAACCCAACTAGAATAGATCTTAGTCTAACTATGCTCATAATTAAATCAGATTAAATTAAATTTAATTCTAAATTAGAGATTGAGTTAATACAAGTCCTAATTGAACTATGACTCATTCTTTCTTATAATTGGCTTATCCAATAAACCAATTGAATCCAATCAAGTCCAAACTAAATTTAATTAAATTATATTTAATTAGATTTAATCTCATCTCTTTAGTTGAATCAAATTAAGTTAATTAATAATATAATTACTAATCGATCCTCCTGCAACACTTGCACTAGGTTAAACATCAATCGTATTGATTGTTCAACCCTAGAACGATTCTTAATCATCGATTAACCATCCAAGTAGATCAAGAACTCTTATGTGTGTAATTCTATAGGTTTGAATCTAAGCTGATAGCATAAAAATAAATTTTTATACTAATCAAAGTAACCATCCAGCAATGGTACCAAATGATTAGGTAGGTCAAATGTGTAGAATAACGTCCTTAGAACCCATATAGATATAGTTTCCATATAATTCATCTTCTTGACCAAAATGCTTATAGGACACCTCAAAGTTTAACTATCAATTCTGATTAGGTCATCTACATTGTATTTCAAAATATCAAATCCACCTCATGGATTATACTAGCTAAGATTTTGCTATATTGAAATACAGTGATGCATTCTTCTCTAACTTTTGGAGTAGTCAATCCCATCTTGATCGCTCACTGACTTCTCAAGTACTTGACTATGCCTAGAAATCTTTCATTACTAAATTAAAAATTTAGTTAGTCCAGTACCAAAGCACAGTGAGTTGCTTTAAGCCATTGTGGTAATCTCAGTTCGAAGAGATACTTATACCTATATCCTATCAAAGTGATTCTTGACAGCAAAATGCTCTGAGATTGGTCACGTTCAGTACTGATGTACCCTTATATCTCACTTGCATGCCATACTAGTATCTCCATACTTCTTGGTTAAGAGGATAATCAACCTATATGGCATACAATGATCTATGCTCGATAAACGCTGTCATCCTAATTAATAGCATATCAATTGGTCGTGAATTATTTAAGGACTAATCGATAAATCTTCTCTTTATCAAAACTAAATAGTCTTAAGAACATCATAATAATGAAGTTCATTAGAAGATATAGACTTCATGATAAAAATATCAAAATATTTATTTTATTCATTAATAAATTAATTACAATTATAAGATAGCTCAACCATCAACAGACTGATGATTAGCTTTATGACATATTTCCCAATAAACAATGCTCGAGCCTACATAAGTGGGGATTCAAATGAGATTGCTTTAGTTAAGAACAACCTTACAAATCTTACCGAGGTTTATGACAAGAATAAATTCAAGCTTGTTTAACTTAAGATTCAAATGACATATCAAGAGAACACTGTTAAAGATGTCGAGGCTATGAGGATTGATGGTGCTTCCAAGCCTTGAGAGGCCATAGGAGGAGCCAGGGTGTTGGCTCTGGAGATTCTAGGAGCTTGGTTGGTGCTTCGAAGATATGAAATTCAAGATGGAGCAAGAAACCAAAGCTGGAGAATCAAGACTGTAGAAAGGGTCATTTTTACAGGTTAGCTGGCTTAGTCTGAAATTGGATCGACTAAGTCTCAGAGGATAGGCCAAATAGAGAGGAGCACATTCGAGACTATAGCATGATACGCAACTAGATCGGCTTAGTCAAAAACTGAGCTAACCCAGCCTCAAGTTAGCCGGCTCAGTGTTGAGACTGAGCTAACTCAGTCCACGAGCAGAGCTATGCGAGGGTCTTTTTGGGGCTAAGATAGGGACTTATCCTAGGGGTTAGACTGAGCTGACCCAGTCTCAGGTTAGCTGGCTCAGTGTTGAGACTAAGCCGACTCAGTCCATGGGCAGAGCTACGTGAGGGTCTGTTTGGGGCTAGGATAGGGACTTATCCTAGAGGTCTTAAGGCCTGGTTTGAGAGGTCTTAAGGGGGCTAACTCATGTATGGGTCGGACTTAGATCCAGAGGATGAGAGCATGAGAGATATGGATGTACATGGGCTTGATGAGTGCTTTCATGTATTGGGTTAGCCAAGAGAGTTTTTTATTAGGCCTAATGGCTATGTATAAATACATAGGTTGTATTAGGATTTTAAAAGATGCAAGCAATATAGATCTTTTTTTCCTTCAACCTTTCTTCTCTCTTCTCTCTAGAGTAGTTGTCCTAGGTTTCTGAAGAAGCCCTAGAGAGAGGAGGCACCTCCCTCAAGCCCAAAGAGGGAGGTGACCTAGCATAGATTTAGATGATGAATCTATGATATGCTGTCTTAAAGAACATCAATGATCTCCTATGGTCCACGCTAAAGATCAAGAGCTTTTGCAATATGGCATCAGAGCTAGGTGATGCCAAGATGATGCGTCAACAATTGGTATCAGAGTCTGATAGTGCGTGGAAGCAAAGGAGAAGTCATACAGATTGAAATCAAGAATCTGCATGAGTATTCCATGGTATGTCTCAGATCTATTTTTGTTATTGCTGTGGTTTGGCCAATCGAAAGTAGTGGATTGAAGGTGGAGACTGAGAGGATTAACAAAAAGAATTTTTTCTGTGGTGAAATATTCGGGTGTATGATTTGTTGGTCTGTCTTGGTAAAAAAATTGAGGTGTATGATGATAGATAAGGTAGAGAGCGCTGGAGTGCTACGGTAGTGCTTTCTTGGAGATGCAAGATTGAGAGAGGCTCGACAATGCAGCAGTCGAGGAAGGTATCTCAGTAGAGAACATCAAGGTTTTCTAGAAAGATGGGCAGTGTGGGGTTGTTGAAGAGAGATTTTTCAATGGATAATGATCGAAGAAAGGCTGAAGAAGCGACTATACATCCTTCGGTTGTAGGAAGGCGGGGAAGTAGTCGAAGATGTATTCAACGGTTCGACCAGAGCATGGATTTATGGAGCCTTGGGGATGATGGAGATGGATGATTCATGGAGGTCCAGCAAGTTAGGGCTAGGTGATTGTAGAGCAGTGCAGAGATGAGTCAGAAAGCACTGGAGTGCTGCAGGAGCGCTACCCTGGAGGCACAGGGGCTGAGAGAGGCTCGGTGGTGCAGCAAGGTATCTTAGTAGAGAGTGTTAGAGACATCTCAATGAGACCAGGAGTAGATCTCAGGGAGAGCCAGAAGGTCTCAGGGAGCGCCAAGAGGTCTCAAGCAGTTAGAAGTATCTTGGATCAGGTTTCTTCTACAAGAGCATTAGGGAGAGTCGCAGTTTGGTTGAGGATGGTTTTTGTATAGTAAGAGAGGATTCGAATACCTATGAGAAGGCAGTATCGAGATGAGTCAGGAAGCACTGGATTATTGTAGTAGTACATTCCTGAAGACACGAGATTGAGAGAGGCTCGACGGTGTAGCAGTCAAGAAAGGTATCTTAGTAGAGAATGTTAAGAGGCATCTTAGGGTGACCGAGAGTAGGTCTTAGGGAGAGTCATGGAGTCTCGGGAGCCTTAGGATGAGGTAGGTGGGTTTGAGCCTTGGACAAAGTTTGAGCTGTAGTTCCTCCGGGTGCAACTAAAGTGATGGCTGGTGTTGGGGCAGAAGAGGAAAGGCTAGGGTGGAATTTCCTTGGATTCAGTCACTGGATTCAAAAAAGTTGGATGATCTCTTGGGTTTTAAAGGTGCCCATGGGTTGCGGAGGTATCCGAGATGGCTTCGAAGAGGACCGCAGAGTGCGAAGGGTTCGATAGAGCAGCGATGGTGTTCGAGGTGCAGCGACATGCTCAATAATGCAGCATTGAGTGGTTGGTCTCGAGGGACTCGATGATAGAGTCAACTTCTATGGTATTAGGTTTCTAATATGAGACTCTCTCAAGAAAACTTAAAAGAAAGGAGGAGAGATTGAAAATAAAACAGCCCTAGAAGAAGATTCTCTTCTTCTTCTCTTTTCTCTCACCTAGACACCTAGTTTGGTGCCTACGGAATCCCCATGCCCAAGGATCCTCTTCCTTTGATTTTTGCACACCCCAAACCTCTCCCAAAGAACTATATTTCACAAAAAAATCATAACAAAATTCATCCAATAAATTAGGAAAAAGAAGAGTCTAAGTTAGGTCAAATTCCTAGACTAGGAATATCCAAACATGGGAAGTTATTAGGGCGCCCAACTCTTGGGCACCTCTTCCATAATTTTTGGCATGGATCAGAAAGGGAGGGTACACAAAAAAGAAGATTATTTTTATAGAATAAGAGAAGAATTAATTAAAAGAGGGGGCAGCACTCAAAGGAAGATGTTTTGGTCAACAAGGATTCTATCTCATAGAATCCTAAGCAAAACCAATTCCTCCTTTGACTTGGTCTTCCACCAAACTTCTAAATATGACTTGGAGGGAGAGAGGGGGTGTGAAAATTAGGAAGAAAGGGATTTTCCATGAAAAATACCTAAAAAATGGGTATGGGGGGCATTGGGACGAAGGTGGCGCAAGGAGATAAGGAGTCCTAATCACACTAGGACTCCTATTTTGACTTGGTCAAATAAGATCTTTTAACCAAATAAAATTAAGATTAAATCAATCTAATTAAATAAGACCCTAATCTATTTAAGAATTTAACTAAATTAGATTAAATTATATTTAATTTTAATTTATTTTCTAATCAAATTAAAAAATTGGGTTAATCTGAGTCCTAGATAGACTAGGACTAGCTCTTCCTTGCACTTGGCTTATCCAATAAAACAATTGAACTTGATCCAATCAAGTCCAAACTAAATCTAATTAAATCTTATTTAATTAGACTTAATCTCAGCCTATTGGTTTAATCAAATTAAGCTAATTAGCAATTCAATTGCTAATCGATCCTCCTACAACACTTGTACTAGGTTAAACACCCATCATATTGATTGTTTAATCCTAGAACGATTCTTAATCATTGATCAACCATTCGATTAGATCATAAGCTCTAATATGTGTGACCTTATAGGTCTGAACCTAAGCTGGTAGCATAGGAATAAATTTCTATATCAATCAAAGTGACCATCTAGCAATGATACAAATGGTCGGATAGGTCGAAGGTGTAGAACACCATCCTTAGAACCCATGCGGATATAGTTTCCATATAATTCATCCCCTTGACCACAATGCTCATAGGACACCTTAGAGTTCAACTGTCAACTCTAATCAGGTTGTCTATATTGTATTTTACAATACCAAATCCATCTGATGGATTACCCTAGCCAAGATTTTGCTATATTGAAATATAGTGATACACTCTTCTCCAACTTTTAGAGTGGTCAATTCCATCTTGATCACACTCTAAATTCACAAGTACTCGACTGTTCCTAGAAGCCTTCCATTGCTAAATTAGAAATTCAGTTAGTCCGGTATCAAAGCACAGTGAGTTGCTTGCAAGTCATCGAGGTGATCTCAGGTCTAAGGGATACTTATACCTATATCCCATCAGAGACATTCTCGACAGCAGAATGCTCTGAAGTTGGTCACATTCAGTGATGATGTACCCATACATCTCATCTGTATATCATACCAGTGTCTTCACACACCTTGGTTAAGAGGATAACTAACCTATATGACATATAGTGACCTATGCTTGATAGATGCTGTCATCCTAATTAATAGTCTATCATTTAGTTGTGAATAAATTTAAGGACTAATCGATAAATCCTCTCTTTATCAAAACTAAATAGTCCTAAGGACTTCATCACAATAATGAAGTTCATTAGAAGATGTAAACTTATGATAAAAAAAGATGCCAAAATATTTTTTATTAATTAATAAATCAATTATAATATCTCAACCCTCAACAAGCTGACGATTGGCTTTGGATCATAATTTTCAATAACTCTCACTTGTCCTAAAGCCACTCAACATAGTATCTATTACCCATCTTCGACTTATGGTTGTCGAACTTCTTGATTGCCAGGGCTTTAGTGAATGGGTCGGCTAGGTTCTCCTTTCCATCGATCTTCTGAAGGTCGACATCACCACGATCTATGATCTCACGGACCAAATGGAAGTGGCACAGAATGTGCTTTGTTCGCTAGTGTGCCTTCGGTTCCTTTGCTTGAGCTATGGCGTCAGTACTATCATAGTAGAGTACAATTGGACCATCAATGGAGGATGCTACTCTGATCTTGGTGATGAACTTTCTCAGCCACACATCTTCCTTTGCTGCATCTAATGCTGCCATGTACTCTGCTTCGCAAATAGAGTCAGCCACTATATGCTGCTTGAAAATTTTTTAGTAGATGGCTCCACCATTTAGAGTAAAAATATATCCCGACATACTTTTACTGTCATCATGATCATATTGAAAGCTGGAGTCTGTAAACCCCACAAGCTTTAGATTTGACTCACCATAAACCAACCATTATTCCTTAGTATTTCTCAAATACTTAAGGATAATTTTAACAACCTTTCAGTGATTTTCTCTAGGATCAGACTAGTATCTACTCACTACTCCTAGTGAGCATGCCACGTCTGGTCTCGTATATGTCATTGCATATATAATAGATCCTACAGTCGAAGCATATGAAATTCTACTCATATGCTCTCTCTCTTCAGAAGTTATCGGACAATCTTTCTTAGAAAGAGAAATTCCTTAGCCTATCGGAAGATAGTCTTTTTTGAAATTCTCCATGCTAACCTCTTCAGCATAGTTTCTATGTACATGAATTGGGATATACCAAGCATCCTTTTAGATCTATCCCTATATATCTTCATCCCTAGGATGTAGGATGCTTCACTCAAATCCTTCATGGAGAACTGTGATGACAATCAGACTTTTATTTCTTGTGGTGCGGGGATGTCATTCCTAATTAAGAGAATATCATTCATGTACAAAATAAGGAATACCACTACTAGACCATTTGCCCATTTACAAATGCAGGGTTCTTCTTCATTCTTAGTGAAGCCATACATTTTGATCACTTTATCAAAATGCATGTTCCAACTCCAAGATGCCTACTTCAATCCATAAATGGATCTCTAAAGCTTGCACACCTTGGACTCATCTATAGATATGAACCCTTTAGGTTGTATCATATACACCTCGTCGGTTAGCTCTCCATTTTGGAAAGCTATCTTCACATCCATTTGTCAGATCTCATAGTTCAGATGGGCAGCAATGGCAAGCATGATCCAAATGGACTTAGGCATTGCCATAGGGAAGAACATCTCATCATAGTCAATACCATAATGTTGACGATATCCCTTGGCAACCAGACAGGCTTTATAGGTCTCAACCTTTCCATCTGCGCTCCTCTTCCTTTTGAAGATCCATTTACACTCAATAGGTTTAACCCCTTCAGGTGGGTCAACTAATGTCCATACATCATTGACCTTCATGAAATTCATTTTGGATCTCATGGCTTCTAGCCATTTCTTAGAGTCTGATCTCTACATTGCATCCATATAAGTGATCAGTTTCTTATCATTCTCATCGAGTTCGATGGGATCACCATCTTGGACCACGAATCCATAGTATCTATTCGGATGGCGCGATACTCTACCGGATCGTCTTAATGGTGCGGATTCACTAGGCTTCGAATTTGATCTAATCAAATCTGACTTAGGTTCAACATTCTATGTTGGACTTTCTACTTATTGAACTTCATTAAGTTCAACCTTAGAGGCAATAATTCTTTCATCAAGAAACTTCTTTTCCAAAAAGGTTGCCCTAAGGCTGACGAACATCTTTTGTTCATTAGCATGATAGAAATAGTATCCTTTGGTCTCTTTTGGGTATCCTATGAATATACACTTGTTAGACCTAGGTCCAAGTTTGTCTGTAACAAATCGTTTGACATAAATCAGGCACCCCCAAACCTTAAGGTGTGAAAGTGCTGGCTTACGTCCTGTCCATATCTCATATGGAGTTTTAACTACAGACTTACTTGGAATCCTATTTAATAGATAACAAGTCGATTCGAGTGCATATCCCTAGAAGGATTTTGGCAAGCTGGCAAATTGCATCATGGATCGGACCATGTCTAACAGAGTTCGATTCCTCCTTTCAGACACACCATTATATTGTGGTGTTCCAGAAGGAGTCCATTGGAAGAGAATTCCATTCTCTCTTAGATATGTGAGAAACTCATCAGAAAGGTATTTTCCTCCTCGATCAGACCGAAGAGTTTTAATACTCTTTTTAGTTTGTTTTTCTACTTCACTTCGAAATTGTTTGAATATTTCAAAAGAATTTGACTTATGTTTCATCAGATAGACATATCCATATCTGGATAGATCATTTATGAAAGTGATAAAGTAGACATATCCACCTCTGGCACTAGTGCTAATTGGTCCACATACATCAGTATGTACTAGACCTAAGAGCTCATTGGCTCTCTCACCTTTTTCAGTGAAAGATGACTTGGTCATTTTATCAAGAAGACAGGACTCACAGGTTGGAAGTGATTCACAATCATTAACTTCGAGAATTTCCTCTTGAGTCAACCTATTTATCATGTTCTTGTTTATATGACCTAGCCTACAGTGCCATAAGTAGATATCTGATACACTATCTAATCTAGGGTGCTTGCCAATAGAATAGACTATATTAATAGATTGTGATAACATATATACACCATTGTTCAATTATCCATAGAAAGCAGTAACACCATTCATAATGATATTATAAACTCATTTTTTTATTGAAATTTTATAATTGTTCATGGCCAAAAGGCCTACAGAAATGATACTTAAAAACAAACTAGGACACAAATAACAATCAGTAAAAATAACAGTATGAGATTCAAATACAAATTTTAAAATTTCTAAAGCTAGAACTAGAACTGGCCTTCCATCTTCAATGTTTAGGAATCTCTCGCCTTGCTTGAATCTTCTACTGGCCTACAACCCATACAATGTATTGCAAATATGGTAAGAGCTATTGATATCCAATACCCAATTAGTAATATCATAAATAGAAAAATTGCAAGGAGTTATCATATAAATATCTTGCCCAGCAATAGCTTTCTTCTTTCTCTTCCTGTTTGGACCAGGGAGGCAATGTACTGAGGACAATTCCTCTTCCAGTGCCCCCACTTCTTGCAAAAGAAGCATTCAGCTTGACTCTTATCGAGCTTGATCTTTCTGATCTAGCCCTGCATTGATGTCCCAATCTGAACTTGCACCTTTTTTATTTTCTTCTTCTTGTTCTTCTTCCCTTTTCTAAAGGGTCGAGAACCAAAAGACGAACCTCTCACTAAGTTCACTGACTCTTTATGGAGCTGGTGATCCTTCTCAAAGTTCTGAAGTAACCCCAATAAACCATTGTAGTTTACTTCAAGCTTTGTCATTCTGTAATGAGTAAGAAAAGGAAGATAGGACTTTAGCAGCGAGTTCAGTATTGCATCTTTCCCAAGTTGTTCATGCAAGGAAAAGTCGAGTTTGCTCAAGCACTCTATCAGCTCAATCATATACTATACATGATCAGTGATAGAGGCTCCATCTCATATTCTAGTGTTGAAGATGGCACAACTAGTCTTGTGCCTCTCAACGTCATCGGGTGTGATAAAAGAATCCTTTAACACTTAGAGCATTTCATTTGGTTGAGCTGTCTCAAACCTACGACTGAACTCATTGCTCATCGCAGCCAGCATAATATAGCCCACCATGGTTCGATCACTGAGCCACTTCTGATAAGTGTCTCTGACTGTTCCATGCGTATTGGCAGCTAGCTCCTCAGATGCCGGATCTATCAGCATATATAGGATCCGTTCATGCTCCAGGACAATCTTCAACTTTTGGTATCAGCTACTGAAGTTGGGTGCCACTAACTTATCATTGCCCAATAATGATCGAAGTGATAGGAAAGTGGCCATGTCTGCATAAACAAAAACTAAAATCTAATTAGTAATTGATTCATTAAATCTAAAGATTTGGACTTTAATCAAAAGATTTCTTCCACTATTTTATTTGAATTTGAAGCCTCTACCTCCAATTTGAGGAATTATCCTAATTCTTTAGTAGGTACTAGAATCCACATAGACTATACACGAGCCCAACTTTGGTTGGCCCACCCATGTACATCTAAGGATAGGTTCATAACCAATTATTTCTTCAAATAATTTTCAGTAATTAAAATTTGCCCCAGGCCCTGATCAGTTGGCTTTGGCCTTCTTAGAAAAGGGTCCAGTTAGGTCCAACCATTAACATGACCATACTTGGCTCATCCAACCAATGAATGATCAGGCCTAACTTTGGTTGGCCCACCTAACCACTATTTAGAAAGATGTATCCAAGAGATCATATAATGAATGATAATTCCATCAATCGATAAGCACCAGGCCTTTAGGCCTCTAATGATTATCCAACTGATGGATCCATTATCATCCACTTTAATGAGAGGCTATGATCTAGTTATCATATAACTATTTTATTTTAGGGACCTAACAATTTTAAAGGATTTATTTATAGAAGTGAGTAGGTCAGATTAACCAGCTTGTCATGATCCTTCCACTAGCTTCACCAAGTCAACTTAAGGGAGACCATTAATAGGCTAGTCTAGGAGCACCTAAATCAGTCAAACTGATTTACCTAGCTAACATGGGTTAGCTTAAATAGTCAAGCGATCTGATCAAAACATAATCTCACCAAGAGGCTTGGTAAGTCCGATCAGTGGAAGGGTTTGCTAGGCTTGCCTTAGACACTATCAAAAATGGTCAGGTAAGCGGGCTGTCAATTAAAAATCACTGATATAATTTACCTTAGACATCAATTAGTTTAATTAGTTTCAATTAGATCAACCTAACAGTTCGTGCTAGACCGCGTAACCAAGAATCAAGTCCATCTTTAGTCTTGTTAAAGACATGGACTTGACCAACTATAACTATTGTAATTGATCTAGAAAATCCTTAATCTAATCTAAGAAATAATTGATTAGATTTAGTCAATTCTCTAATTAAGTCCATTCTTTAATCTAACCCTAGGTCTAACCTAATTAATGGACCTAATCCCCACTAACCCATTTAACCCAATGTATTATGATTTGTGTCTTAGGATTTTTAATTCACAATCCTAGACCCTAATCAATCAACTTCTTCATTCTCAATTAAGTTTTGGGCTAAGGGTTGGGGTTCGGCTTTTCAAAAATAATTTTCATGTTTGTAAAATATTTTTACAATATGGTTCTATCAACCAAGTTGCATGTTTGATTTATAATCAATATGTAAGTAAAATAAATATAAAACTACTTTAGATATAATCTAAACAGGTTCATATAATTAAAATAGTTTCAATAATAATCAATCATAAATCTTCCTAAATCAAATCTAACACATTTATGATGATTGAAATCAGATTAAAATATTTTTAATCAGATTAAATAATTTTTTAGATCTAATTTAAAATTTTATGATCAATATTTTAGATCATCATGTACTAGGACAACCTATTCACTGTAAGAGATAAACCTTACAGCAGGACAACCTTATGACAGTCTGTGCAATCTAAAATATTTTATTTTATTTTTTAATTTTAAATTTAATAATTAGATTATAAATTATATCTAATCTAAGAAATAATCTAGCCATGCACAAAAATCATGTAATAAGAACCTAGGCTCTGATACCAATTGAAGGAATCAGATCTAGGGTTTCATAGGTATATCTTAAAATTTTTTCAAGATCTTACAGTGGAAGACTTAAATAAATCTAAAATTTATTTAAATAATCATGTAAATACCTAGATATTAGATCTATTATATGATTTAGTCAAGATATTAAATCAAAAATTAAAATCAAATAAAAAAGAAAAAAGTTGATCAAATCAACCTAGATCTACACTAAATCAAATGCAGGTATGAAGTTCATAGATCAAATCTATTACCTGAGCAAGTTTAGACATTCTAACTTGTTGATCTGGGCTTGAGAATGAAGTCACGAGCCGCACACATGTCCGGCCTTTAGGAGTGATCCACACGAGCCCACGATCTCTGATATGAAGTCCGATGCAGGAAATCAGCACAGCATGCTAGTACTGTGCTGATCCTTTTTCGACGGTCGATCCGATGCTTCCTTCTTCAAAATTTGGACTCTCCAAAATATGAGAAGGAAGACGAGAGTTTGCTAGTTTGAGACTCTCTCAAAAGAACTTAAAAGAAAGGAGGAGAGATTGAAAATAAAGCTGCCCTAGAAGAAGACCCTCTTCTTCTTCTCTTTTCTCTCACCTAGATACCTAGTTTGGTGCCTATGGAACCCTCATGCCCAACGACCCTTTTCCTCTGATTTTTGCACACCACAAACCTCTCCCAAAGCTCTATATTTCATGAAAAAATCAAAATAAAATTCATCCAATAAATTAGAAAAAAGAAGAGTCCAAGTTAGGTCAAATTTCTAGATTAGGAATATCCAAATATGGAAAGTTGTTGGGAGGCCCAACTCTTGGGCACCTCCTCCATAATTTTTGGCATGAACCAGCAAGGGAGGGTACATAAGAAAGAAGATTATTTTCATGGAATAAGAGAAGAATTAATTAAAAGAGGGGGTGACACTCAAAGGAAGATGTTTTGGTCAATAAGGATTCTATCTCATTGAATCCTAAGCAAAACCAATTCCTCCTTTGACTTAGTCTTCCACCTAACTTTCAAATATGACTTGGAGGGAGAGAGGGGGCATGAAAATTAGGAAGAAAGGGATTTTCCATGAAAAATACCAAAAAAATAGGTATGGAGGGCTTTGGGACCAAGGTGGCGTAAGGAGATAGGGAGTCCTAGTCACACTAGGACTCCTATTTTGACTTGGTCAAATAAGATCTTTTAATCAAATAAAATCAAGATTAAACCAACCCAATTAAATAATTCCCTAATTCATTTAAGAACTTAATTAAATCAAATTAAGTTATATTTAATTTTGATTTATTTTTTAATTAAATTAGAAAATTGGGTTAATCCGAGTCCTAGTTAGACTAGGACTAGTTCTTCTTTACACTTGGCTTATCCAATAAACCAGTTAGACTTGATCTAATCAAGCCCAAACTAAATCTAATTAAATTATATTTAATTAAACTTAATCTCAGCCTATTGGCTTAATCAAATTAAGTTAATTAGCAATTCAATTGCTAATCGATCCTCCTGTAACACTTGCACTAGGTTAAACACCAATCATATTGATCGTTTAACCCTAGAATGATTCTTAATCGTTGATCAATCATTCGATCAGATTACAAGCTCTAATGTGTGTAACCTCATAGGTCTAAACCTAAGCCAGTAGCATAGAAATAAATTTTTATACCAATCGAAGTGACCATCTAGCAATGATACCCAATGGCTGGATAGGTCGAAGGAGTATAAAACACCATCCCTAGAATCCATGCGGATATAGTTTCCATATAATTCATCTCCTTGACCACAATGCTCGTAAGATACCTCAGAGTTCAACTGTCAACTCTGATCATTTTGTCCACATTATATTTTAAAATACTAAATCTATCTGATGGATTATCCTGGCCAAGATTTTGCTATATTGAAATATAGTGATACATTCTTCTCCAACTCTTGGAGTGGTCAATTCCATCTTGATCACACTCCGACTTCGCAAGTACTTGACTATGCCTAGAAGCCTTCCATTGCAGAATTAAAAATTTGGTTAGTCCAGTACCAAAGCATAATGAGTTGCTTGCAAGTCACTGAGGTGATCTCAAGTCTAAGGGATACTTATACCTATATCCCATCAGAGATATTCTCGACAGTAAAATGCTCTAGAGTTGATCATGTTCAATGATGATGTACCCATACATCTCACATGTATGCTATACCAGTATTTTCACACAGCTTGGTTAAGATGACAACCAACTTATATGACATATAGCGATCTATGCTAGATAGATGCTGTCGCCCTAATTAATAGCCTATCATTTGATCGTAAATAAATTTAAGGACTAATCGATAAATTCTCTCTTTATTGAAACTAAATAGTCCTAAGGACTTCATCACAATAATGGAGTTCATTAGAAGATGTAAACTTATGATGAAAAAATGCTAAAATATTTTTTATTAATTAATAAATTAATTATAATATCTCAACCATCAATAGGCTGATGATTGGCTTTGGGATACAGTTCTCAACATATACATGGGCTCGATGAGTGCTTTCATGTTTTGGGTTAGTTAGGAAAGTTTTTGGTTGGGCCTGATGGCTATGTATAAACACTTTGGTTGTATTAGGGTTTTAAAATGTGCAAGCAATACAGATCTTTTCTCCCTTCTGTCTCTCTTCTCTATTCTCTCTGAAATAGTTGCCCTAGGTTTCTGAAGAAGCCCTAGAAAGAGATGGAGCCTCCCTCAAGCCCAAGGAGGAAGGTACCCCAGCATAGATCTAGGTGATGGATCTATGATATGCTACCTTAGAGATCATCAAAGATCTCTTGTGGTCCATGCTAAAGATTAGGGGCTTCCGTAATATAGCAAGGTGATGCCAAGATGATGCACAAACAATTGGTATTAGAGCCTGATGGTGCATGAAAGCAAAGAAGAAGTCATACAAGATGAAATCAATAATCTACATGAGTATTCCACGGTATGTCTTAGATCTACCTTTGCTATTGTTGTGGTTTGGCCAATCGGGAGCAGTGGGTTGAAGGTGGAGGCTGAGAGGATTAACGAAAATTTTTTTTTCTGAAGTGGAAGGTTTGGTTGTATGATTTGCTAGTCGATCTTGGTAAAAAAATTGAGGTGTATGACGGTAGACAAGGCAGGGAGCACTGGAGTGCCACAATAGCACTTTCCTGGAGATGCAGGGCTGAGAGAGGCTTAGTGATGCAGCAGCCAAAGAAGGTATCTCAACAAAATGCATCAAGATTCTCTAGAAAGATGGATAGTGTGGGGCTGTTGAAGAGAGATTTTTCAAGAAATAATGATCGAAGGAATACTGAAGAAGTGACTATACATCCTTTGATTATAGGAAGGCGGAAAAGTAGTCAAAAATGTATGTAGCGATTTGACTAGAGCATAGATTTGCGGAGCCTTGGGGATGATGGAGATGGATGATCCATGGCGGTCCAGTAGGTTAGGACTGGACGGTTGTAGAGTGGTGTAGAGACGAGTCAGGAAGCACTGGAGTGTTGTAGGAGTGCTACCCTAAAGGCACAGGGGCGGAGAGAGGCTCGGTGGTGCAGCAGCTGATGGAGGTATCTCAGTAGAGAGTGTCAGGAGCTTCTCAGTGAGATTGGGAGTAGGTCTGAAGGAGAGCCAGGAGGTCTCAGGGAGCATTAGGAGTTCTTAGGGAGCCAGGAGTATCCTGGATCAGGTTTCTTCTATAGGAGCACCAGGAAGAGTCGTAGTTCAGTGAAGGATGGTTTGTGTACAGCAAGAGAGGATCTAAATATCTATGAGGAGGTAGTATCGAGATGAGTCAGGAAGTACTGAAGTGTAGCAGTAGTGCATTTCTGGAGACACAAGGCTGAGAGAGGCTCGGTGGTGCAGCAGTCGAGGGAAGTATCTCAATAGAGAGTGTTAAGAGGCATCTTAAGGAGACCAGGAGCAGGTCTCAAGGAGAGCCATGGAGTCTCAGGATCCTCAAGATGAGGTAGGTGGGTTTGAGCCCAAGACAATGTTTGAGCTATAGTTCTTCCAGACGCAACTAAAGCAATGGTTGGTGTAGGGGCAGAAGAGGAGAAGGCTAAGGTAAAATTTTCTAAGGTTCAGTCATTGGATTTAGAAGAGTTGGATGAGCTCTTAGATTTTGGAGGTGCCCACGGGTTGTGGAGATATTCGAGATGGCTTCGAAGAGGACCGTAGAGCATGGAGGGTTCGAATGGGCAGTAATGGTGTTCGAGGTGCTGCAGCAGGCTCAACAGTGTAGCATTAAGTGGTTGGCCTTGAGGGACTTGGTGATAAAGTAGACTTCTGCAGCATCAGGTGTTCGCATATAGGTGGAGCCTTTTAGTAGTGGCTTCATATGTGGAGACAAAATTTAGCATGAGTTCAAAGCTGGGGGTCAGCATCGGTGATGCACAATTTTTGATGGAGCAACATGTGCTGGTGGACAGGCATAGCTCTGAGGAGATCATATTTGATGGTATAGCATGTGCTGGTGCAGAAATATTATAGATTTTTTAGAAAAGTTCAAAGAAAGTGATGCAGCTGCTAAGTAGAAGAGATCCTAGAATTTCAGTATAGTGCCAAGAAGCAAGCATAGATCTTCAGTGGTAGAGGTGGTAATCCCAAAGGCCTTAAAGGTGCATAATAGCTAAAGAGGATTGGCGAAGGTGATGTTTGCACAGGTGCTATCAGGGTGCACATCGATAGAGAGATTGTGCAGGAGTGCATTGCCAAGGGGTTTGCCAAGGCTTAGGGCACCAAGGTGGAGATTATGAGGATTGATGGTGCTCCCAAGCCTTGGGAGGCCACGAAAGGAGTCAGGGTGTTGGCTTCGGAGATTCCAGGGGCTTGGTTGGTGCTTCGAAGACCTGTGTTTCATAGTGAAGAAAGGAACCAAAGTTGGAAAATCAAGATTGCTGAAAGGATCATTTCTATAGATTAGCTAGCTCAGTCTGAAACTGGATTAGCTAAGTCTCAGAGGACAAGACAAACAGAGAGGAGCATGTTCAGGACTGCAGCATGGCACACAACTAGTTTGGCTCAATTTTAGACTGAGTTGACTCAGTCTCAGGTTAGCTGGCTCAGTGCTGAGATTGAGCCGACTCAGTCCGCAGATAGAGCTACGTGAGGATTTGTTTGGAGCTAGGATAGGAACTTATCCTAGTGATCTTAAGGTCTGGTTTAAGAGGTCTTAAAAAGGCTAACTCATGTATGGGTCGAGCTTAGATCCAGAGGATGAGAGCATGGGAGACATGGGTATACATGGGCTCGATGAGTGCTTTCATGTATTGGGTTAGCCAGGGGAGTTTTTGGTCAGGCTTAATGGCTATGTATAAATACATACGTTATATTAGGGTTTTAAAAGGTGCAAGTACTACAGATCTTTTCTTCCTTCAACCTCTCTTCTCTCTCCTCTTACAGTAGTTGCCCTAGCTTCCTAAAGAAGCCCTAGAGAGAGGGGGTGCCTCCCTCAAGCCCAAGGATGGAGGTGCCTCAGCATAGATCTTAGTGATTGATCTATGATATGTTGCCTTAGAGAATGTCTAAAGTCTCCTATGGTCCATGCTAAAGATCAGGGGCTTCCGTAATATGGCATCAGAGTTAGGTGATGCCAAGATGATGTGCAAACAATTGGTATCAGAGCCTGATGGTGTGTGAAAGCAAAGGAAAAGTCATACATGATGAAATCAGGAATCTGCATGAGTATTCCATGGTATGTCTCAGATCTACCTTTGTTATTGCTGTGGTTTGGCCAACCGAGAGCAGTGGATTGAAGGTGGAGGTTGAGAGGATTAACGGAAAGAATCTTTTTGGGGGTGGAAGGTTTGGATGCATGATTTGCTGGTCAGTCTTAATGAAAAAATTAAGGTGTATGATGATAGACAAGGCAGGAAGAGCTAGAATGCCGCAGTAGTGCTTTCCTAGAGATGGAGAGTTTAGAGAGGCTCTACGATGCAGCAGTTGAGAAAGGTATCTCAGAAGAGAGCATCAGGATTCTCTATAAAGATGGACTGCATGGGACTATTGAAGAGAGATTTTTTAAGGTGTAATGGTCAAAGGAAGGTTGAAGAAGTGACTATACGTCCTTCAGTTGTAGGAAGGTGGAAAAGTAGTCGAAGATGTATTCAGCAGTTCGACCAGAGCATGGATTTATGGAGCCTTGGGGATGATGAAGATGGATGATCCATGGAGGTTTAGTAGATTAGAACTGGACGGCTGTAGAGCAGAGACGAGTCGGGCGGTGCTGGAGTGCTGCAGAAGCACTACCCTAGAGACATAAGGGCTGAGAGAGGCTCGGTGGTGCAGCAGCTGAGGGAGGTATCTCAGTAGAGTATCAGGAGCATCTCAGTGAGATCGAAAGTAGGTCTCAGAAAGAGCCAGGAGGTCTTAGGGAGTGCCAGGAGGTCTCAGGAAGTCAGAAGTGTCCTGGATCAAGTTTCTTCTACAGGAGCACTAGGGAGAGTCACAGTTCAGTGGAGGATGGTTTGTGTACAGCAAGAGAGGATCCGAATACCTATGAGGAGGTAGTGTCGAGATGAGTCAGCAGGCATTGGAGTACTGCAGTAGTGCATTCCTGGAGATACGAAGCTGAGCGAGGCTTAGCAGTGCAGCAATCGAGGGAGGTATCTCAGCATAGAGTGTCAAGAGGCATCTTACGAAGACCAAGAGCAGGTCTCAAGGAGAGCCATGGAGTCTTGCAAGCCTTAGGATGAGGTAGATGGGTCTGAGCCTAGGATAGGATTTGAGCTATAGTTTCTTCGGGTGCAACTAAAGCGATGGCTGGTGCAGGAACAGAAGAGGAGAAGGCTATTGCCATCCACAATATCCCAAGCATCATCTAGCTCTGATACCAAATTGTAGACCCATGATATCACTCGAACGCCAATCATCCTTGACATCACCAGCACCGATACCATATTGTGAAAGCCCATGATCTTTAGCATGGACCTGAAGGAACCTATGACGTTCTCTATGGGCAGCAAACTATCGATCCTCCACCTAGATCTATAATGGGGAGCCTCCCTCCTTGGGCTTGAGGGAGATGCCCCCTTCTCTAGGGCTTCTTCAAAAACCATGGGGTGGCAACTCTAGAGAGAAGAGAAGAAGAGAGAATTAAGGGAGAAAAGATCTATATTGATTGCTCCTTTTTGAAAACCTTAATATAACCTATGTATTTATACATAGCCATTATGTCCGATCAAAAACTCTCCTGGCTAACCCAATACATAAAAGCACTCACCGAGCCCATGTACACCCATGTCTCCCATGCTCTTATCCTCTGGATCTAGATCCGACCTATACATGAGTTAGCCCCCTTAAGACCTGTCAAATCAGGCCTTAAGACCCCTTGGATCAATCGAGACCCTAGCCCAAAATAGACCCTCGCGTAACTCTACCTGCGCACTGAGCTCGCTAAGTTCCATTGGGTCGGCTCAGTCTAAAACTGAGCCGACCCAATCTTGTACCGTGCCAACAATCCTGAATGCTTAGCTCTCTATTTTGCTTGTGCTTTGAGACTTAGCCGACTCAGTTTTGGATTGAATCGGCTAATCTACAGAAAATCTTCTTTCTGTAGTCTTGATTTCTCGACTTTGGTTCCTTGCTTCACCTTGTGTCCCATATCCCCGAAGCACCAACCAAGCCCTTGGAATCCTTGGAGCCATCACCGTGACTTCTCTCATGGCCTTCCAAGGCTTGGAAGCACCACAAATCCTCACAATCTCCACCTTGGTGCCCTAAGCCTTGGCAAACCCCTCGGCAATGCCCTCCTGCACGATCCCACTATCCCTACGCACTCAACAGTACCTGTGCAAACATCGCCTCCACCAATCCTCTTTAGCTATTGTGCACCTTTGATGCCTTTGGGATGACCGCCTCTTGAAGATCTTGGCTTACTTTTATGCACCATCTTGGATTATGGGATCCCTTCTGTTTAGCAGCTACATCACTTTTTCTGAACTTTTCTAGAGAACCTATAGCATTCCTGCACCAACACATGCTGTACCACTTGACACGATCTCCTTAGAACTGCATCTATCCACCTGCACATGCTGCTCCACCTAGAACTGTGCATCACTGACGCTCTGAACTCATGCCAAATTTTCTCACCACTTGTGAAGCCACCACTGTGGAGCTCCACCTATATCCAAAGTTTACCTGATGCTGTAGAGGTCAACTCTATCACCGAGTCTCTCGAGGCCAACCACTCAATGCTACACTATTGAGCCTATCGCTGCTCCTCGAATACCATCGCTGCCCCTTTAAATTCTCCACGCTCTGCAGCTCTCTTCGAAGCCATCTCAGATACCTTCACAACCCACGGGCACCTTTGAAACCTAAGAGCTCATCCAACTCTTCTAATTTTAGTGATTGAACCCTAGAGAATTCCACCCTAGTCCTTCTCTTCTACCCCTACACCAGCCATTGCTTCAGTTGTGCTCGGATAACTATCCTCCACCTGAATTGTGACTCTCCCTGGTGCCCCTGCAGAAGAAACCTGATCCATGATACTCCCGACTGCTAGAGACCTCCTGGCGCTCCCTGAGGCACCCTCACGCTCCTTGAGACTTACTCCCGATCTCCCTAAGAAGCCCCTAACACACTCTACTAAGATACACTCCTTGACTGCTTTACTATCGAGTCTCTCTCTACCCCTGTGCCTCCAAGGTAGCACTCCTGTAGAACTCCAGTGCTCTTTGGCCTTTTCTCTGTGCCACTCTACAGCCTCCCAGCACTAACCTATTGGACCTTCATGGATCATCCATCTCTATCATCCCCAAGGCTCCATAAATCCATGCTCTGGTCGAACTGCTGAATACATTTTTGATTACTTTCCCATCTTTCTAAGACCGAAGGATGTATAGTCTCTTCTTCAGCCTTCCTTCAACCATTATCCCTTTGGAAATCTCTCTTCAATAGCCCTACACTATCCATCTTCTTAGAGAACCTTGATACTCTCTGTTGAGATATCTTCCTCGACTGCTGCACCACCGAGCTTCTCTTAGCCCTACATCTCTAGAAAAATATTACTACAGTACTCCAGTGCTTCCTGTCTGTCACATAACCATCATACACCCTGGCTTTTCCATTAAGACTGATCAGCAAATCATGCATCCAATCCTTCCACCTTGGAAAAATTCTTTCTCGCTAATCCTCTTAACCTCCACCTTCAACTCGCTTCTCCCGATTGGCCAAACCACAGTAATAACAAAGATAGAGCTGAGACATATCGTGGAATTCTTATGCAAATTTTTGATTTCACCTTGTATGACTTCTCCTTCGCTTCCATGCACCATCAGGCTCTAAAACTTGGCTCCTTCCATAGACCATCGGGCTCTGAAACCTGGCTCCTTCCATGCACCATCAAACTCTGAAACTTGGCTTTGATACCATATTGCCATCTATAATGTCCCAGGCATCACCTAGCTCTAATATCAAATTATAGACACATGATATCACTCGAGTGCCAATCATCCTAGATATTACAAGCACCGATGCCATGTTGTGGAAGCTCCTGATCTTTAGCATGGATCTGAAGAAACTTGTGATGTTTTCTATTGGTAGCAAACTACCGATCTTCTACCTAGATTTGTGATGGGGCACCTTCCTCTTTGAGCTTGAGGGAGACGCCCCCTTCTCTAGGGCTTCTTCAAGAACCCAGAGGTGGCAACTCTAGAGAGAAGAGAAGAAGAGAGAATTGAAGGAGAAAAGATATATATTTATTGCTCCTTTTTGAAAATCCTAATACAACCTATGTATTTATACATAGCCATTAGGTCCGATCAAAAACTTCCCTGGCTAACCCAATACAAGAAAGCACTCATCAAGCCCATATACAACCATGTCTCCCATGCTCTCATCCTCTGGATCTAGACTCGACCCATACATGAGTTAGCCCCTTTAAGACCTCTCAAACCAGGCCTTAAGACCCATAGGATCAACCCAGATCCTAGCCCAAAATAGACCCTCATGTAACTCTACCCACGCACTGAGTCGGCTCAGTCTCAGCACTGAGCCGACTAAATTCCACTAGGTTGGCTCAGTTTGAAACTGAGCCAGTCTAGTTGTATGCTGTGCTAGCAGTTTCAAATGCTCAGCTCTCTATTTTGCCTATTCTCTAAGACTTAGCCGATCCAGTTTTGGACTGAGCCATCTAACCTATAGAAAATCTTATTTCTATAGTCTTGATTCTCTGACTTTGGTTCCTTGCTTCACCTTGTGTCCTAGATCTCCGAAGCACCAACTAAGCCCCTGAAATCTCTAGAGCCATCACCATGACTCCTTCCGTGGCCTTCCAAGGCTTGGAAGCACCACAAATCCTCATAAAGACTAGGGTAAAATTTTTTAGGGTTCAGTCGCTGGATTCAGAAGAGTTGGATGAGTTCTTAGATTTTAGAGGTGCTCGTCGGTTGTGAAAGTATCAGAGATGGCTTCAAAGAGGGCCACAGAGTGTGGAGGATTCGAAAGGATAGCAACGGTGTTCAAGGTGCAGCGATAGACTTAATAGTGTAGTATTTAGTGGTTGGCCTTGAGAGACTCAATGAGAAAGTCGACTTCTACGGCATCAGATGGACTTTGGATATAGGTGGAGCTCTGCAGTGGTGGCGTCACAAGTAGAGAAAAAATTTGGCATGAGTTTAGAGCTGAGGTCAGCATCGATGATGCATAATTCCTGATGGAGTGGCATGTGCAGGTAGACAGGCACAGCTCTGAGGAGATCGTGTCAGGTGGTATAGAAATGCTATAGGTTCTCCAGAAAAATCTAAAGAAAGTGATGCAGCTGTTAAGCAGAAGGGATCCTATAATTTCTAGGTGGTGCTAAGAAGCAAGCACAGATCTTCAGTTGTGGAGGCCATCATCCTAAAGGCCTCAAAGGTGCACAACAACTAAAGAGGATTGGTGGAGGCAATGTTTGCACAGGTGCTGTCAGAGTGCGCATCGATAGTGGGATCGCGTAGGAGTGCATTGTCGAGGGGTTTAACAAGGCTTGGGGCACCAAGATGGAGATTGTGAGGATTGATGGTGCTCCCAAGCCTTGGAAGGTCATGGAAGGAGCTAGGGTGTTGGCTCCAGAGATTTCAGGAGCTTGGTTGGTGCTTCAAAGATCTGAGATTCAAGATGGAGTAAGGAACCAAAGTCGAAGAATCAAGACTACATAAAGGATCATTTCTATAGGTCAGTCGGCTCAATCTGAAACTGAATCGACTAAGTCTCAAAGGATAGGCCAAATAGAGAGGAGCATGTTTCAGACTGCAGCATGGCATGCAATTGGGTTGGCTCAATCTAAAACTGAGCCAACCCAATCTCAGGTTAGCCAGCTCAGTCCGCGGGCAGACCTATGCCAGGGTCTGTTTGGGGCTAGGATAGAGACTTATCCTAGGGGTCTAAAGACCTAGTTTGAGAGGTCTTAAGGGGGCTAACTCATGTATAGGTCAGGCTTAGATCCAGAGGATGAGAGCATGGGAGACATAGGTATATATGGGTTCGATGAGTGCTTTCATGTATTGGGTTAGCCAGGTGAGTTTTTGGTCGGGCATAATGGCTATGTAAAAATACATAGGTTATATTAGGATTTTAAAAGGTGCAAAGAATAAGATCTTTTCTTTCTTCAACTTCTCTTCTCTCTAGAGTAGTTGCCCTAGGTTTCTGAAGAAGCCCTAGAAAGAGGGGGCACCTCCCTCAAGCCCAAGGAGGGAGGTGCCCTAGCATAGATCTAGGTGATGGATCTATGATACGCTGCCTTAGAGAATGTCAAAGGTCTCCTATGATCCATGCTAAAGATCAGGAGCTTCCACAATATGGCATCAGAGCTAGATGATGCCAAGATGATGCACAAACAAAGGCTAAATCTATGAGCTCAGAAGTGGCACTCTCAAGTCTTGAAAACATGAGAAGACAGGTCATGAAAAAATGGGAGCGAGCCAGAGGAAGAATCAATCTCAATAGTAAAGTTCAAAAACTGGGTTAGCTCACTCTGAGACTAAGCCAGCTCAATTAAAAACTGAGTTGGCTTAGTCCAGGACTGGGTTGGCTAGGTCTCAGAAGAAAATTCAGACAGAAAATAGTATTTTTGGGCTATTAGCATGGTACACAACTGAGTCGACTCAGTCTGGGACTGAGCCAACCCAGTCGTAGGTTAGCCAGCTCAGTCTAAAACTGGGCCAGGTCAGTTTTTGTGGGTTATTATTTTATGTACGTGGATTGTTTGGATTTGAAGAGTTTTTGTATGAGCTTGGGCTTGACCCTTTGTAAAGTATATATACTAGAAATAGATCAAGATTGTAGGAGTGATGCAATATACTAAATAAAAGCTCTTTTCTTCTAAAAATTTTTTCTTCTTTTCTTCTCTATTTCTTAATTTATTTGATCATGCTTTCACAGAGATCTCTAAGAAGTACTTTCTTGTTTCTTGGCTAATCACCGATGGCCATGCCGATCTGTGTGGGAAGAGCGCATATTCTCAACATTTGGTATCAGAGCTGTGTTGCATGAAAGGAAGGAAGACACCTAAGATTTACTACATCTAGGATCTGTTGCACCAGGTTGTATCCTAAAACTTAGTTTACTTTGTGGTTGTCTCTGGATTGAGGTGGAGATTATTTACATAGAGGAACGGTGATACTGAAGTTTGGAAAGAGGATCTAGGGCTAGTTAGATCTTCTGTAAAGGATAGTTTTGCTGGTGTGTGTGATCGTGAAGGGTATTAGGGATCTATTCTTGACTTGTTTGAAGTCATGGGATCAAGTGGATTCAAGGTGCTTTTTGAGAAGTTCGATGGCAAGGAAAACTTTACAATATGACAGCAAAGAGTAAAGGACTTGTTGGTTCAACAGAGGATCTATAAGGTCTTAATAAAAGAAAGACCAAAAAAGATCAGTACTGAGGATTGAAAAGAGTTGGAGGAAATTGCTTTTAGCACAATCCGGATGTGCTTGGTCGATCAGGTTTTGCCCAAGGTTTGCACAGAGACTATGGCAAAGGGGCTTTGGGAGAGACTGGAGAATACATACATGGAAAAGAACATGACGAATAAGCTGTGGTTGAAGAAATAGTTGTATAGTCTGAGGATGCCTGAAGGTGAAGATCTTGTTGCACAAATCCAAAGATTCAATCGGTGTGTTCTGAGGTGATGATTTTGGATGTGAAGATCAACGAGGAGGATCTAGCATTGCTGCTATTATGTTCTCTCCCAGGTTTATATGATGGTCTCAAAACAACTTTAGTTTATGGGAAGGAGACCCTAAACTATGAAGAGATTGTTGGTGTGCTCAGATCAAATAAGCAAAGGGAGAAGATCTACAAGGGAGACCCTAAGTCTGAGATCTTGGCTGTGAATGAAAGATAGGGAAGATTAAAGAAGAAGATAAGAGAAAAATCCAAGGGTAGGTCAAAGTCTCACGATCAGAGAAAGATAATATTGAAATGTTATAAATATCATTAGCTTGGACACCTGAGGAGAGATTGTCCCCTTTCGATATCAAAAAAAGAGAAGGCCAGCAAGGAAGATGATACAGGTTCTGTGAGCAGTGGAGAAGACCTGCTAGTTGTATTAGATGGATCCATAGAGTGCGATATTATGTGGATGTTAGATTCAGCATGCTCGCACCATTATACTTCTCATCAAAAGTGGTTTACTACCTACCAGAAGGCCAATAATGGAAGTGTCAACCTTAGAGATGACCACCCATGCAATGTAGCTGGAATTGGCTCTATCAAGGTAAGGATGTACGATGGTATCATTCATATATTATCAAATGTCAGGCATGTACCGGAGTTGAAAAAGAATTTAATTTCTTTGGGCTACTTGGAGGAGCAGGGGTATGCTTTTAGTAGCCAGGCTGGGAGTGGATGTCTAAAAATTTTCAAGGAAGCTTTGGTGGTAATGAGAGGTAGAAGACTGAGCAACAATCTTTACAGAATGGAAAGCTCAGTGGTAAATGATAGTGCAAAGGTGCTAGCAGCGGCATAGGAGGAGCAGATTTTATATCGATTGTAGCATTACCGAATGGGTCATATGAGTGACCGTGGGCTCATAGAACTAAGCAAAAGAGGTATGATCCCAGCCCTAAAGAAGGAGGGCACAGATCTTTGTTAGCCATATATCTTTGGCAAATAGCATAGGATGAAGTTTGCCAGAAGTACCAAGCACAGCGAGGGAATGCTGGAGTTAGTGCACTCGGATGTGTGGGGACCAGCTCCTGTATCAGCTAGAGGTGGGATAAAATACTTTATCCCTTTCATTGATGATTTCTTAAGGAAGGTGTGGGTTTATCTGATCCGAGAAAAATCAAAGATGTTTGCATGGTTTAGAGCCTGGAGAGCTGAAGTAGAGGAGTCAGGGAGATAGATAAAGTTTCTGAGATCATACAATGAAGGAGAGTATACTAGCCTGGAGTTCAGAAGGTACTGTGAGAAAAATAGCATCAAATGCCATTACAGGATGAGGATGACTCTTTAGTAGAATGATATCATGGAGAGGATGAACCGGATACTGATCGAGAAGGCACGGAGTTTGAGACTGCAGACATCACTCCTAAAGTCTTTTTGGGGTGATACTCTAACTTTTTCTTATTTTCTTATAAACAAGTCCCCTCATTATAAGCTGAATGGTGGCATTCTAGAGAAGGTCTGGAGTGGAAAGAAGGTAGAGATTGGCCATCTGAAAGTCTTTGGTTGCATAGCCTATGCACATATGGAGGCAATCGAGAGGAGCAAATTGGATCCAAAATCTCAAAAGATGACATTCATAGGATATCCACAAGGAGTCAAGGGGTATCTGCTGTAGGACTCTTAGGCACAGAAGTTAGTGATCAGCAGGAATATTATTTTTGATGAGAAGAGCATCTTGAGGAGGTCTGAGATAGATGGAATTGGAAAAATAAAGATGAACAGTGGTGGCCAGTCAGAGAATGATGGCATGTAGATTACATCCACTTATAGGAGTATTCCTGTTGAGGCGGATCTGGGCAGAGAAGTATTGTCTCAGATTGAAAATCAGAATGGAGGGCCGACAGTTCAAACAAATGTGCAGGAATAGCCACAGACATCAGGCAGAGATGTGCCAGTGGAAGTGGCTTTCCATAAGTCCCAGCGTACTATTAGGAGACTGGTCAGATATGGCATTGATGAGGTTATCTCCTATGCACTCATCACTGCTAATGGAGATCCAAAGAATTATGTAGAGGCCATGGAGAGTGAGGATCATGATTCATGGATGCAGGCCATGATGGAGGAGACGGAATCACTTGAGAAGAATCAGACATGGCAGCTGATGGATCTTCCAGAGGGTGCTTGACCTATTGGCTCAAAGTGGATGTTCATAAAGAAAGAAGCACCTTCAGAACAAGGTAGAGTCAGATTCAAAGCAAGGTTGGTAGTAAAGGAATACTCACAAAGGAAAGGGATCGACTACACAGAAATTCTCTCCTATGGTGCGTCATACATCTATTCGAGTTTTGCTGTCACTGGTGGCACAACATAACATGGAATTGGAACAGATGGACGTAAAGATGACCTTCCTTCATGGAACTTTAGAGGAAAGAATCTATATGAATCAATCAGATGGTTTCATGGAGATGGGATAGGAAGAAAAGGTGTGTTTACTTAGGAAGTCTTTGTATGGCTTGAAACAATCCTCTTGTCAGTGGTATCGAAGGTTTGATAGCTTTATCTTGAGCCTGGGTTTCAGCAGATGTGAACATGATTGTTGTGTCTACGTCAAGGATGTAGATGACGAGAATGCCCTATACTTATTATTGTATGTAGATGATATACTCATAGCCAGTAGAAATATGGATGCTGTGAAAAGATTGAAAAGAACATTATCATCTGAATTTGAGATGAAAGATTTGGATCCAACCGAGAAAATCTTTGGAATGGAGATTTGCAAAGATAGGCGCAAAGGAGTGCTCCATTTGTCACAAGAAAAGTACGTCCAGAAGGTTCTAGAGAGGTTTGGGATGGATAAAGCCAAACCTGCAGAGATGCCATTGCCAAGCCATATGTCTCTCTCCAAGTTACAGTGCCCCCAGTCAGAAGAGGAGAGTAAGTACATGGAATGAGTTTCTTATGCAAATGCTGTAGGTAGTGTGATGTACACTATGGTGTGCTGTAGACTAGATATAGCATATGCTGTGAGCATGGTTAGTAGATACATGACTAATCCTGGGAAGGAGCACTGGAAAGCATTGAAATGGATATTGAGATATCTACATGAAACAAGAAATTATGGTTTGGTATTTGGTGGGTAGCCAGGAGGATTTGGAGAATAATTTGTAAAGATGTGTGAAGGTTCAGGTCCTCTGAAAGGATTTGTTGATGCAAAATATACTGATGATCTTGATACAAGGAGGTCTACTACTGGATACCTCTTCTGCGTATATGGTGGACCGATGTCTTGGAGATCAATCCTTTAGCCAATCATGGCCTTATCTACCATAAAGGCCAAGTACATTGGGATAACGGAGGCTGCAAAGAAAGTCCTTTGGCTTAGGAGGTTGATTGATGAGTTGGGGGTGGAGTAGAGCCAGGTTACACTATTTAGTGATAGTCAAAGTACTCTATTATTGGCATAGAACCCAGTCTATCATGCATGCACAAAGCATATAGACATGAGGTACCACAGGATCAGAGAGCTGATGGAGGAAGGTGAAGTGGAACTGATGAAGGTACTTACCAAGAAGAATCAGTCTAATGCACTCACGAAGGTACTCCCCAGAGACAACTTTCAGAGATGTGTGGCACGGATGGGTCTATTGAGAAGAGATGAGTTCACAAGGACTTAGAAGCATTAAGGTAGAGAATGTGAGCTCAGAAGTGGCACTTCCAAGTCTTAGAAATATGAGAAGATAGGTCATGGGAAGACAAGAGCGAGGTAGAAGAAGAATCAATCTCAATAGTAAAGTTTAGAAATTGGGCCGGCTCACTCTAAAATTGAGCTGGCTCAGTTGAGAACTGGGTTGGCTCAGTCCAGGACTGGGTCGGCTAGGTCTCAGAAAAAAATTCAGACAGAGAGTAGCATTTTTGGGCTGTTGGCATGGTACACAACTGGGTTGGCTCAGCTTGTGACTGAGCTGACCCAGTCGTAGGTTAGTCGGCTCAGTCTGAAACTAGGCTGGCTCAGTTTTCGCAGGTTATTATTTTATGTACGTGGATTGTTTGGATTTGAAAAATTTTTCTATGAGCTTGGGCTTGACCCTTTGTAAAGTATATATACTAAAAATATGTCAAGATTGTAGGGATGCTGAAATATACTGAATAAAAGCTTTTTTCTCTCAGAAATCTCTTCTTCTCTTCTTCTCTATTTTTTGATTGATTTGATTGTGCTTCCGTAGAGATCTCTAAGAAGTACTTTCTTGTTGCTTGGCTAATCACTAGCGGCCATGCCGATCCATGTGGAAAGAGCGCATATTCCCAATATAATCCATCGTATTTCAAAAAAAAGATTGAGAGAAGCAGAAGAAGATACCAAAAGAGCTCAAAAATTTCTTGGTGAATGTTTAGAAACAAGGAAGGAGCTCAAAAATCAAATAAATGATTTGAAACACTCCTTAGTGATGGCTATGGCTGGCAACCCAAAATCTGAGTAGAACTTCATTTTCTTTCTTTTTTTTTGTAATCAATCTTAACGATCTTTGTAACAAAATTTATCTAATAGAACAATCTTTTTTTGACTTGTGGTGCTATCTCCTTTTGTCATGTCATAACACATACTAGTTGAATTCCTTGCCATCGCCTTGTATTTATGGTTGACTTCATTCTAAGATGATGACCTTCATCCAACCTTGAATTTGTCCTCCTTATAGTGATGGTCATAATCGAATGTCAGTAGGCCAATTAGATTGTTTAGAGTTTGTTACGAATAGTGGACTATCATTTATTACTTGATGATAGTTGGCTTTTATTTGTTGAAGTTCGGACAAGAGATCAGATACTTTTGAGCTTGATCGTGAGTCACTTGATCAGTGGTCATGCCATTGGAGCTTAGGATCAGATGAACTAAACAAGATTAGTCTTTGGACTAGGAGTGATGAACTTGTAGATTAGGTTTCTAATTTGGACTGTGATAAGACTTGTTCAACTGCTCTTAAGAGCTTGGCTATCTTCAAGATCAGTTGATGATGGAAGTTGGTACTTTGGTCTGAAGAAAATTAAGGTTGGAAGGGAATAACAGCAGGACTGGCTATATGACTTGGATTTATAATTGAGATATCAAGACTAGTTAGAGTTAGGAACCAAAACTACAATGAAGCAGCTTTAGTTATTTTGATAAAGTTTGGTCAGTACCCAAGGTCCCATAGTCGAGATCAGATAGTATTGAAGTTCAACATTTTTGAAGCGACTGTTGCTTATCCTAGACTAAAGATCAAAATTAAGTAGATGACGAGTTTTCTTTACTAGCTCAAGTTTGTTTGGCCAAAATGCAAGCTATAATCTTTGTAAGATCTGCTGTTGTCAGGATTGAATTGGAGGGTCAGAGTAAGAAGTTCAACTAACACCCAAGATTGAACATCGATAGAAGTTATTATCATTTTTGGGATAAGCTACCCACAATTGAAGCTTTGAGCTAGCCAAATTTGGAGGCCAAACCTTTGGCACTCACCTGGAATAGGGGACTAACTTGGTTGAACCCCATATTGGAGTGTGTCTTAGACTCAAATGGTGCTTTCAGAAGACTAACAAGGTATGAATTTATCAAACTTTGGTGGGAGATATTTTACCCCCAATACTTATTCCTCTACTCTCAAGTTCGAAGCTCAGATAAAGAGAGTACTGTCATGTGCAATCTTTAATAGATTGATAGTGACAGCCGTAACCGAATGTCAGTAGGCCATTTGAATTATTCAGAGTTTATTACAGAGAGTGGGCTATCATTTATCGTCACTTGATGATGGTTGGCTTTTATTTATTGAAGTTCGGACAGGGGATTAGATACTTTAGAGCTTGACCATGAGTCCCTTAATCGGTGGTCATGCCGTTGGAGCTTAGGATTGGATGAACTGAACTTGAAGTTTACTCTTTGGACTATGAGTGATAAACTTGCAGGTCAGGTTTCTAATTTGGACTATGATAAGGCTTGTTCAACTGCTCTTAGGAGCTCGGCTATCTTCAAGGTCAGTTGATGAAGAAAGCTGGTACTTTAGTCTAAAGAAAATTAAGGTTGAAAGGGAATAATTGTAGGATCGGCTGTATGAGCTGGGTTCACAATTGAGATATCAAGACCGATCGAAGTTGGAAACTAAAAGAGTACTAGGTTCCTTAATTGAAACTGCAACAAAGTTGCTTTAGTTATTTTAATAAAGCTTGGCCAGTATCCAAGGTCAGCCCATAGTCAGTATCGGATAGTACTGAAGTTCAATATTTATGAAGCAGCTTTTGCTTTTTCTAGATTGAAGATCAGAATCAATCAAATGACAAGTTTTCTTTACTAGCTCAAGTTCAACTGGCCAAAATTTAAGGTATAGTCTTAGCAAGATCTACTGTTGCCAGGATTGAGTTGAAGGATCGGAGTAAAGAAGCTTAACTAACATACAAGATCAGACATCAATATAAGTTATTATCATTTCTAAGATGAGCTGCCCTCGATTGAAGCTCTGAGCCAGCCAAATTTGGAGGCCCATTCTTTGGCGCTCACCTAGACTAGGGGACTAACTTTGTTGAACCCCAGATTAGAGTGTGTCTTAAACCCAGATGGCATTTTTAGAAGACTAACAAGGTCAAACTTTATCAGACTTTGGCGGAGTTATTTTACCCCCAAGAAAGCTAAACCCCAAAAGTGTATCTTTGGGGTCACATTAAAAAACTTTCTTAATTTTGTGGTCACCCAGCAAGGGATAGAGGCCAACCCAGAAAAAATTCGAGCACTCCTTGACCTAAAGCACCCGACCACCAAATAAGAGGTCCAAAGCTTGTCGAGTTGAGTTGCCGCCCTTAGCTAGTTCATTTCTTAATCACCCGAGAAATGTCTTCCCTTTTTTAAGGTGATAAGCAAACAAAGGCCGTTGAGTGGATGGATGAGCAGCCTTCAAGGAGCTCAAGTTGTATCTCAGACCCCTCCACTCTTATCTAAGTCTAGGGAAGGTGAGCAATTATTACTATATTTAGTTGATTCACCTAATGCGATTAACTCATTCTAGTTCGAGAGGTAGGACCCCAGAAACTAATTTACTACACGAGTAAACTTCTCCAAGATGTGGAGATGAGAAACTCCAAAGCTAAAAAGCTAGTCTATGCACTCATTACTTCTGCATGACATCTACAATCCTACTTCCAGGCCCACATGGTGGTCATCCTCACCAATCAGCCTTTAAAGGTGATCCTTCGAAGGATTGACACCTCAGGTTAGATGGCAAGGTTGGCCATTAAACATGGAGAATTCGATATCAGCTTCTAGTCCCGACCTACAATAAAGATCTAAGTACTAATTGACTTTCTTGTAGAATGCACCATCCCTAACGAAAGAGAATCCTCAATGAGAACCAAGGTCCTAGGGGAATAGTCCTCGATGAGATCCAAGGACCCCGGAGAGCCATCCTCGACAAGATCTGAGGATTCCTAGGAACTGACCTTAACAAGATTCGAGGTCGTTGAGAAGCCTCCATAATGGATCCTACATGTTGATGGGGCTTCAAATGCATAAGAATGCAGAGCCAAGCTCATTCTTGCTAGTCCGGAAGGAGTTTGTAATGGAATATATCCTTCGGCTCAACTTCAAAGCCTCCAATGATGAAGTCGAGTACGAAGTACTAATTGTTGGACTTGGCATTGCGAAAAAGCTTGAGGTAAAGGACATTAAAGTCTTCACCAATTCATAGCTCATTTTTGGGCAAATCTGAGGTGTATACGAAGCACAAGCATCGATAATGGCAAAATATCTTTGGAAAGTAAAGAAGTTATCGATGGCCTTCTAAATACTAATGGTTCAATAAATATCCAAATTGGAGAATGCTAGGGCCAATGCCCTTTCTCATCTCGGCACCTCAAGTGCTACTAACCACAATAAGTAGATCTTCGTCAAACACCTACGACATGGAGTATTGAAGAACCTATAGTGCTCTAGATCGAGTATAAGCCAAGTTGGATGAACTCGATTATCGACTACTTGGTCAAGGGGGAACTATCTCCCGATCCCATTCAAGCTCATGTGATCAAGTGAAAGCATCATGGTATGTGATCTTCAATGGGAAGATTTATAAGAAATCCTTCTCTCTATCGCTGCTCTGATGTCTACGACCCTCTGAGGCCAACTATGCTTTTGGGGAGGTGTATGAAGGCATTTACGACAATCATTAGAGAGGTAGATTGCTGGTTTATAAGCTCCTTCGATAAGTATACTACTATCCAACCATGCAGATAGAAGCCATTGAGCTCATCAGGTGGCATGAGTAGTTCTAGATGTATGCCGATATCTAAAGAAGGTCGGTGATCGAGCTTATATCTATAGTGGCTTCTTATCCATTCATCATGTGGGAAATCGACATCCTTAGACCATTCCTACAAGTGACTTAACAAAGAAAGTTCTGGATCATAGCAGTTGATTACCTCACCAAATGGATCAAAGCCGAACCCTTGGACTAAATAACCGAGGCCAAGGTTCGAGACTTCATTTGAAAATCGATCATTTGACAATTCAGACTTTCTCGAGTCATCATCACTGATAACGAGTGCTAGTTCGACAACCAGAATTTCAAAGACTTTTGTTTGGAGCTCCACATTGATCATCGACTCACTTCGGTAGCAAACTTGCAATCCAATGGTGAGGCTGAAGTGACTAACCATATGATCCTTCAAGGGCTAAAGACCAGACTCAACCAGATGAAGGGGCTTTAGGTAGAGGAGCTTTACAACATCATGTGGGCATATAGGATGACATCTTGGATGGAAACTAGTGAAACACCCTTCAACCTCATCTTTAGAGCTAAAGTAGTCATTCCCCTAGAGATCGATGCACTCTCGACTAGGATCGAGCTCTACAACAAACAAGAAAACTCTGGCCAGCTTTGGGCAAACTTGGATATGCTTAAGAAAATAAGGGAAGGAGCTCGGATCCAAATGGTGTTGTATTAGCAAAGAGCGGCCCCTTAGTATAACATGCACGTGAAATCCAAAGTCTTTCAACCTAGAGACCTTGTCCTAAGGTGAGCTAAGGAATCTAAACACACGAAGCAGGGCAAGCTAGCCAAAAACTAAGAGGGACTACACCATATCATGGAAGCCCTACAACCTAGAGCAAACAAATTAGTGATCCTCGATGGTGCCCCAATCCTTTGGACATGGAACTCTGACAACCTCCAAATATATTATCAATAAGGTGTAACTACTCCAATCAGATCAATGAAGTCATTTTCTCACTGCTACAAAAATGGCCTATAGCAGTGCTTACTATGGTAGTGATTTTCAAAATCGCTGCCATGCTACGACAGCGGTTTTTGTGAACCGCTACTATAGGTCAGACCTATGGCAGCGATTTTTGTAACCGCTGCCATAGGTCCGACAAATAGCAACGGTTATAGAAATCCACTACCGTAAATCGGACCTATAGCAGCAGTTATAAAAAATCGCTATCATAGGTCGACCTATAGCAGCAGTTCATTGTAACCGCTGCCATAAGTCGGACCTATAGCAGTGGTTAGTAGGAACTACTATTATAATCTAATTTATGGTAGTGGTTAATTATAACTGCTGCCATATATATATATATTTTAAATATTATATAATTTTAAAGTTTAATATCCATCTTTATTATTCATTATCTAAATAATTATCATTAGAGTGTCATCATAAAAGATCGCCACGATCCGATGGCCCTAGCTTCATCAATCAGAAAAATTTGATTTCGACGATCATAAACGACGATGCGGTGATCTGATAGATGGAGACCTCTGATGGATCCAAAAACCTGCAACGATGATCTCAGTGATATTTGTAGTGTACTATCAAAGTTTCACTTCAATCGAATATCGTTATCTTGGTCAATTTAGTATAGGTTAGTTTCGACCGTTAAATGATAAACGAGTAATCAAAGAATCAAACGGTGTTTGATTATGAGATAATTTTTTTTATAAATGATCCTGGCTACTACTTTAATCATTTTTTATGATGGTGATTATACAATTCAACTCGTGAGATGAAGAACGATCTAAAACTATACATCTTCTGATAACCATTCTGAAACTTCACTGGTTGTTATGCTCGTGCTTTTGTAATATCTGCTTAACATGAATAATTTATATAAAAATAATTTAAATTTTATTATCATCATCATATAAAATATTTAAAATTATAAAAAAAATTATTTAACTAAAAAATTATCTCATAATCGAACGTCATTTAATCCTTTGATTGCTTATTTCTAATTTAACGATCGAAATCATTCCATACTAAATTGACCATGATAACGATATTCGATTGAAGTAAAACTTTGATAGTATGCTACAAACATCATTAAGATCATCATTGTAGATTTTTGAATCCATCAAAGATCTCCATCTATCAGATCATCATATCGTTGTTCGTGATCATTGAAATCAAATTTTTCTAATCGTTGAAGCTAGGGCCATCAAATTGAGGCGACCTTTTGTGATGATACTCTAATAATAATTATTTAGATAATGAATAGTAAATATGGATATTAAATTTTAAAATTATATAATATTTAGAAAAAAAATTAAAAAAAAATTATCTTTTATCTATGGCAGCGGTTATCAAAAATTGCTACTATAGATCTACGCAGCACTTATAAAACTGCTGCCATAGATCTATGGTAGCGATTTTGGGTAATCGCTATCATAAATTTATGGCAGCGATTCGATAACTGTCGTCGTAGATCTATGGCAGCGGTTTGATAACCATTGCCGTAGGTTAGGTTAAAAATTCTCAAATTTTTTCTTTCCTTCCGTGCGTGCTTGATCTCTCTCGCTCTCTCTCTCCCCCTCATCTTCATCATCGATAAGGCTCCTTCCTCCTGACCGGCGTCGCCCCTCCTTCCCACCAGGCCAGCGTTGACCCTCCTCCCCCCTCGACGTCGATGTTGCCCCTCCTTCCCCCTCGGTCGACGTCGCCCCTCCTTCCCCCTCTCTCTCCGACCCCTCCATCCCCGACCGCCCCTCCCCACCACCCGCACCCCCCACCGCCCCCCACCCCTCCATCCGACCCTCCATCGGCTCCCAACGAAAACCCCACTCTAGCAAACCCCCATCCAACCCTCCCTTGGCTCCCCACGAAACCCCCCTCCAGCGAACCCCCCTCCACCTCGCTCGGCCCTCCGTGAAACCCCACGCCCTGCCCTGCCATCCCACCCTCCCTTGGTCCAGAGCGAACCCCCCTCCAGTGAACCCCAATCCGACCCTCCCTTGGCCTCCTATGAAACCCCCTCCGACGAACCCCCATCCATCCTCGACCCTTCATTGGCCCCCCATGAAACCTCTCCCCCACACCTCTATCCTCCTTCGACCTCGGTGCGAAACCAATCCCCTTCCGACGAGCCCCCTGAAGGGAAATCATGATTTTCCGAACCAGGTTTGTTCAGATCTGATCAGATCAAGAGATATATTTCTAAATTTTTTTTCTTTGATCCTAATCAGATCTAGGATGTTTTAGATCTGATCCTTATTATTCTAATAATAAAAATAAAATTTAAATAAATTAAATTAAATTTAATTTACCTTGATGTAGGGTAATCCTATTACCCGTTGATAATCCTGTAAGCAGTGGAAGGTTCTGGATCTACCCACGTAAGTGCCTAATTTCTACCGGTATCCTCTTGGGATGGATCTGAAGATCCTCTTCTTCTCTATCACATCTCCAAAAAATAGATCTGGATCTGATCTGGGGGATCTTCAAAACTCCTTTCGAAGATCAGCAGTTGTCCTATGCAGCAGCGCAGCCTTCTAGATTTCAGTCGCCTTTCTCTCGTCTGGATTGCACCAACCAAGGTCCAAACCACTTTAGACATGGAGAGGAGAGGGAGAAGGTGGGTTTGGCATGGAGGAAGAGGGGAGAGGAGGCCTTGGGGTGTGGGAATTGAATTGATTTCCAATACAATTTGAGTTGGGCGCAGGGTCTTATTTATAGACTATCTGTGATCCAACTCTTCTTCTTCCCAACCAATCACAACTCTTTATGAAATCAGATCTAAATCTGATTGGTGGGAATAGAGTCCCTTGGATTCCTCCTTAGATGGCACCTAAGACCAGTCAAAGTTGGTTCTTAGGAGAACTCTAATCGAAATCCAAAAAGAAGATGGAGTCCCTATCCAACAGGAACTCCTGGGCACCTCTAGCTTGGGCACACGCCAAGGGTGGCATGCGCCCTCCTCCTTGCCAGGTTCTGGCAGGGGGACAAGCCCCCACCAGCTCTCCAATAGGTGCATGACACGTGGGCAAAAGTCAAAGTAGCAATGGTTAATGTTTGACCAGTCAAAGATCAACTTTTGACCAAAGTCAAAGGACGAGAAATGGTAGGTGACCAAAAATGGCAGGTATTGTCTTACAAAATAAGACAATCTTTTTTGACTTGGACAAGCTCTAGTTAGACCAAGTGAAGGCCTCTGATCGAGCACAAACTCCTTTGGCTCAGTCAGAACAAATTTTTTATGATAGTAAAAGAAGAACGTTAGGTTCAATCGAGTGCTAGCACGATTTTCTTGACACTAATTGAATCTCATTCAGATCAATTGAACTAGATTAGTTTAATCGATGATCACCAGATTCAAACTCTTGTTTGTGTGACCCAGTTAGATTTAGTTCTATATAGTAATGGGATATGTCATGATCTCTATCATCGACATCATCGAAACTCCTTTCGATGGATCAGAACTCATCTGATTCGAATAGCTAGAATGATCGATCATCTAAATCATTCTAATTGCTCCCAAAATCCACCAGTGACACCTAACAGTATATGGTGGCAACCCATCAGAGCTGAATGCAAACCTCTTGGTGCAGCTACCTATGTGATTAAGTTCTTCTATCTTGAGCCCTGATCAGATTAGGATTTTGGTGAACTCGTCAAACCCTAGTTTCTATCATATGATGTAATCAATCGATTCAGGTCCGATGTCAAAAGCTAAATAGAAACTCTTTTTATTATTTCACTCTGCCATGGCCATGGGCTTTTGGACTTGATTCTCATGATCATCATAGGGCTGCTCCTCTACCACAAAGGTAGATAGATTCCATCTTGATGCTATCCAGTTCTTACAATGAACATGCTATAGCCAACATACACCTCAGGATTCCATATGGCTAGGAGATCGAGTAATGGTGTAGTCAAACTATAACACCCTCAAGGTGAACTACCGATGCACCTCAGATCAAAGAATCAGACACACTACTGCAGCATCGAATCAGTCATTAACGAGAAGGTAGACTTCCTAATGACTACTCGAGGTGGTCACGCTCAGTGCCCTCGTTCTCTAATGAGTACCTATACTCTCGCTTCGGTGTCTCCACATCGTAGACTCAAGACTCATCTACTAAAGAGAAGCGATTGTACACCAACCTTCCAGATCAATCACCATCCTCGTGATGATCCTATGGTCGGGAGCATTTTATGAGTTAATAATGATTATTCATGTCTTAAATTTTCAACTCTTGAAAATATGAATTATCATTACTATTAAGTCAAAGGATGTATCACAGACACTAAATACATATATGTGATAGAAAATAACCCATTTTATTGATTATAGTCAAAATTATAATTTTGCTCCTAGAAGTGTATTACAAGTGTCAGCCAATTCTGGCTTCTAGGGCACATATATCTAACACCCCCCTTCGCCCTCCTTTGTTCCCCACGAAGCCCCACCTCCCCACCAGCACCATAATTCTGATCCTCCTCCGACCGAGTGCGAAGCCTCCTTCGACCTCCTGATCACTGTGCCCCCCTCCTCCGGCCGCCCCTACTCTCTCTCTCTCTTTTCTCTTTTTCTCTCTTCTCTATCTCACTATCTTGCTTTTGTTTCTTAGGTTACCTCTAATGCCATCGTCCTCTTTTAGCATCGTCGTCGGCGACCCTCGGAGCTTTGGTGTGATCCGCTCTCTATAGCTACAGGTATATTTTTTTTTAATTTTATAGTATTATTTGTTAATCATGTATATTTATAATAATTTATAGAATATTTATAATAAATATTATAAATATTTATTATAAATATTATAATTATCTGCATGCTGTAGTTTTTGGGCCGTGCCGTGGAGGTAGCCTTGGGCCCTGCCATGTCGACGGCTGTGGATTAGATCTATCAACGGATTGGATTCGAATCAGAATCTAGATATTCAGATCTAGACCTAATTTTAATTACTGGTATCGGATCCAAACTCGAATATCCGACAAGTCTATGCTTGAGAGAGGAAGGGACGGATCCGACCTCACCGCCATCATTGGAAGGGAGGGGGTCCGGCCTCACTGCCATCATTGGGAGGGAGGGGGTTTGGCCTCATCGATGAGGGAGATCGAGAGAGGAAGAGTAGGAGATCGAGAGAGTGAGAGAGGGAGGAAGGGGGTTCGGCCTCATCGGGATCACTAGGAGGGATGGGGTCCTGGCCTTGCTAGCGAGGGAGATCGAGAGAGTGAGAGAGGGAGGGATGGGGTCCGACCTCGCCGACGAGGAAGATCGAGAGAGGAAGAGAGGAAGATCGAGAGAGGAAGAGAGGAAGATCGAGAGATGTAAAAGCTAGGAGCGAGGGGTTCGGCCTCTTCGCCATCGCTAGTGAGAGAGATCGAGAGAGGGAGAGAGGGAGTGATCGAGGGGATGGCACACAGTCGAGCCAGCTCGGATACACAGTCGAGCCAGCTTGAGCCATGATCGATCCAACTAGGGGAGGACCCTAGCCAGATGTCTCAGGCATGGAACTGGCTGTCTCAGGCACGGAGCTGGCTTGGCTTTCGAGTGAATAGAATTTGATATGTCATGATGTTATATTGATTAGTGTTTATTAACGGCACCAAAATGCCATCTAGCTTTCACCCCTATCCCTCGATGGGTTATGCGTAGTTCAACATCTGAGGAGCAGTCGGAGCATACTCCATCCACCTCGGCATCGGCTGCTTAGGGACCTCCACTATTGGCATCTACTCCATCGATGGTATCTACTCCATCGATAGCTGAGCCTCTACCGTCGCTCATATCTGAGGCACATGCTACAACGCAGGCATCTAAGCGTACATTTTTATTATATTAGCACAACTTTATTCTTTATATAATATTTGTATACTTATATATTTGCATAACATATTTGCATTGTAGGTGCATCATCCAGCTAGACATTTCATAGTTCCACACGTATGGCACACATGTGGAACCGCCAGCATCAGGTGATGGTCTATTATGATGCAGAGGTGTGGCCGGTAGGAAAGACCGTGCGGAAGATGCATTCTTTTTTTGGAGTGCTTGTGAGGCAATCGGACATCATTCTCGTAGAGCCCAGAAACTAGCGTTTGATGGATGCTGCCATCAGGGACCGGGTATGAGAGGAGATATAGATAAGTATGTGCATCTTAGCTATATTTATGCATTTTATATGTTTATACTATATATGTTTGATTAGAATAATTTTATAACTAATTTTTGATAAATTTATGCAGAGGAGGTATGACTTTTCCGATCACGAGAGGGCTCGAGATGCCCGACTGAACAAGATCGGAGAGTTATACCAGGGTTACAAGGTCAAGCTTCACAGAGGATGGCTCGAGCACCGATGAGACACTCCAGAGGAGCTTGTTCTTTGGATATAGGACTGTCCTTAGAGTCAGTGAGAGAGGATGGTTAGACACTGAAAAAGCTAAAAGTTTGAGGTAAAATTCCTAACTTTTAAATTTTTTAATATGCTTAAAGTTTTATTTAAATATTTATTTAAATATTTATTATTCATTTGAATACTTATTAGGCTACCTTCTATTAGAACCGGAAGAACCATATAGCCCAAGAGTATATGCATACTCTAGGCCGCGAGGTTATGTCCAGTCGTGTGCATAGAGAGCTAATTAATTCTAAATCTTATTAGATAAATTAAATTCATATTTTTTATCATCTTTTTGATAAATTTATGCTTTGTTATAGCTGATGAGAGATGGAGTGATGCCCAGTCATAGCGAAATCTTTCGATCCAACCGCACGGACAAGATGGATAGATCGATGAACGCCGCGATCGGACATATTTTTGTAAGTATTAAATATATTAGTATATATGATTAGTATTATAGCATTTTTTATAAAATTTTATTTTAATTTACAATTACAAGATCAGTTAGATGTGCTCGCTTGCGAGGGCCCGGATACCTCTAGGCCCCATGACCATCTATCTCAAGTCTTGGGGCCTGAGCACTCTAGAAGGATCCGATGCAGGTTTGAACACACACCGATGAGCTACTGGTCCGAGGTGAGCATCTCCTCATAGACTTTTGGTGTCATCAGTCGGAAGGAGCTTGAGGAGGTATTGGCATGGGCAGATCATGCTGCGACGTGGGCAAATTGGGCTGAGGAGCACGCATCTCATCTAGAGGTCATTGTAAGAGACATGATGTCGATGCTCAGTGCACATTTTGGAGTTACAAGCTTTGAGGATATGTTGGCCCACATTCTAGTTGCAGCTCCGGCTCCGACTCCGACTCCAGCTCCAGCTCTGACTCCGACTTCGGCTCCCTATGTCGATGATGACGATGATGATGTAGATTTAGGATACTTTTGATGTATTTTATTTTTTTAAAAATATTATAATAAATTTTATTTGATAATAAAATTTAAGCATTTTAGAATAATTTTTATGCTTATTATATTTTCTTATGTTATACATCTATATTTATCAGGTAAAATATATAAAAAAATAAAAATTTTATTTTTTTAATTATTCAAGACCTACGATAGTAGTTTTATAACCACTGTCATATCTGTGCCAACCGCGGTCATAGGTTCCTAGTGCAAATGGTGTCAACCACTGTATTAGACCTATGACAGTGGTTAAAAAATTGCTGCTATAAATTACCTATGGCAGCGATTATGTAACCGCTGCTATAGATAACCTATGGCAACGGTTACATAACTGCTGCTATAGGTCGATCTATTGCAGTAGTTTATAAACTGCTGTAATAGGCTATCTATGGCAGCAGTTTTAACAACCACTGTAACAACTACTGCCATAGAGTTACGACAACGGCTGTAGTAGTAGCGATTAGAAAATCGCTGCCATAGCCTATAACTGTGATTTTTTGGGCTACGATAGTGGTTACGAACTACTATCATAGCCCTTTTTTGTAGTAGTGTCTCATGATTCATTTCCTATTAAATGGCCAAATGAGGATTTCTATTAGGATCGGCCCATGAAAGGCCATTAAGGCCCATATCTAAAGCAAAAGTCAAAGATGACAGTGAGAGGGGCTAATCCTATAGGGACCCTATGTGACCATTTGGGGCTCCTTGTCTATGGATTGGTCAAGTAGAGACTCATCTAGATTAGTTTTGGATCCACTCCGAACAAGACCCCCTAAGATGGGGACAAAATAGAGACAATAATATGACATCGACGTCAGACAAACCAAACAGAAAAATATTTTATTTATGAAGCTTGTGCAAACATGTTACAAATTGAATACTCATGGAATGAAGTTCATTATAATAAAAGAAAAAGTACAAGCCTAAACCCAATGTTGAAGTAGAGTGGCCCTTGGTACAAGTGTGGAGCTCTATGGGAATCGCTCAAGAGAGCCTGAATCCTAGTTGTAGAACTTTTCATATGAGGGGCATCAACATCATAGCTCCGTCGCACCCAAAAGTGTGTTCACTTTGATGATGCACTTCTAAAGAAGGGCACAAAGCCAAGAGTGCCCAAGGGGCAGGATTGCTCTTAGAGAAGTCTATCACCTCTCTATGGAAGCATGGAGCATGAGCAGCCCCTTTCTCTCATTGCTTCAATCTTGTCACCAGCATGGCGATATTTTTTGATACCTTCCATGCCAACGATCTCATGATGGTGGATCAAGTGACACCACCATGACATTGCAAAGGGACAATGGATGCCAACTTTCAGCAATCAAGGCCCATTTTATAAAGATTCTGAGCCTGAGCATCACCTACTATACCCTCTCATAATGTGATAGATGTCACTATATGAGAGGCATGGTAGACTATGCCCCCTAGAAGTCAGAGGGACAAACCTTCTTTCTAATGGGCCATCACTATTAGAAAATACCAAGCATTAAATGCTCCAAGGAACATAACCCTGAAGAAAAATCCTGATTTTTCGGATCAGGTTTGTTCAGATCTGATCATATCAAGACATATATTTCAAAAATTTTTCTCTTTGATCCTAATCAGATCTGGGATATTTTAGATCTAATCCTTATTATTCTAATAATAAAATAAAATTTAGATAAATTAAATCAAATTTAAGTTACCTTGAAGTGGGTAATCCTATTATCCGTTGATGATCCTGTAAGCAGCGGAAGGTTCTAGATCTAGGCATGCAAGTGCTTGGCCTCTACCGGTATCCACTTGGATTGGATCTAGAGATCCTCTTCTTCTCCATCACATATCTAAAAATTAGATCTGAATCTGATCTAGAGGATCTTCAAAACCCCTTTCGAAGATCAACAGTTATCCTTTGCAGCAGCGCAGCCTTCTAGCTTTCAGTCACCTTTCTCTTGTCTGAATTGCAAAAACCAAGGATCCAAAACTCTTTTGGATGTGGAGAGGAGAGGGAGAAGGTGCTTTGGCATGGACGAGGAGAGGAGAAGCAGCCTTGGGGCATGGAGAATTGTGATGCTCTTTGAGTTGGGCGTAGGGTCTTATTTATAGACTAAGCATGATCCAACTCCTCTTCTTCCCAACCAATCACAACCCTTTGTGAAATCAGATCTAAATCTGATTGGTGGAAATAGAGTCCCCTAGATTTCTTCTTAGATGGCGCCTAAGACTAGTCAAAGTTGGTTCTTAGGAGAACTCTAATCGGAATCCAAAAGGAGATGGAGTCTCAGTCCAATAGGGACTCCTAGGCGCCTCCAGCTTGGGCACACGCCAAGGGTGGCATGCGCCCTCCTCCTTGCCAAGTTCTGGTAGGGGGGCAAGCCCCCACCAGCCCTTCAATAGGTGCGTGACATGTGGATAAAAATCAAAGCATCAATGGATAACATTTGACCAGTCAAAAGTCAACTTTTGACCAAAGTCAAAGGATGAGAAATGGCAGGTGATCAAAAATGATAGGTATTATCTTACAAAATAAGAAAACCTTCTCTGACCTGGACAGGCTCCAGTCAGACCAGGTGAAGGCCTTTGAATGAGCACAAACTTTTTTGGCTCAGTCAGGACAACTTATTTATGATAGCAAAAGAAGAACGTTAGATTCAATCAAGTGCTAGCACGATTTTCTTGAACCTAATTGAATCTCATTCAGATCAATTGAACTGGATTAGTTCAATTGATGATCACCAGATTTAAATCCTTATTTGTGTGACCCAGTTAGGTTCAGTTCTGTATGGTAATGGGATATGTCATGATCTCTATCATCGACATCATCGAAACTCCTTTCGATGGATCAGAACTCTTCTGATTCGAATAGCTAGAATGATCGATCATCTAAATCATTCTAATTGCTCCCAAAATCCACCAGTGATACCTATCAGTATATGGTGGCAACCCATCAGAGCTGAATGCGAACCTTTTCGTGCAGCTACCTGTGTGATTAAGTTCTTCTATCTTGAGCCCCGATCAGATTAGGGTTTAGGTGAACTCATCAAACTCTAGTCTCTATCATATGATGTAATCATTCGATTCGAGTTTGATGTGAAAAGCTAAATAGAAAATCTTTCTATTATTTCACTCTACCATGGCCATGGGCTTCTGGACTTGATTCTCATGATTATCATAGGGCTGCTCCTCTACCACCGAGGTAGATAGATTCCATCTTGATGCTATCCAGTTCCTATAATGAACATGCTATAGCCAACATACACCTCAGGATTCCATATGGCTAGGAGACCGAGTAATGGTGTAGTCAAACTATAACACCCTCAAGGTGAACTGCCGATGCACCTCAGGTCAAAGAATCAGACACACTACTGCAGCATCGAGTCAGTCATTGACGAGAAGGTAGGCTTCCTAATGACTACTCGAGGTGGTCACGCTCAGTGCCCTCGTTCTCTAACGAGTACCTATACTCTCACTCCGATGTCTCCACACTGTAGACTCAAGACTCATCTACTAAAGAGAAGCGATTGTACACCAACCTTTCGGATCAATCACCATCCTCGTGATGATCTTATGGTTGGGAGCATTTTATGAGTTAATAATGATTATTCATGTCTTAAATTTTTAACTCTTGAAAATATGAATTATCATTACCATTAACTCAAAGGATGTATCACAGACACTAAATATACATATATGATAGAAAATAACCCATTTTATTGATTATAGTCAAAATTACAATTTTGTTCCTAGAAGTGTATTACAAGTGTCAGCCAATTTTGGCTTCTAGGGCACATATATCTAACAATCTCCCACTTATCCTAAAGCTAATTGGCTATAAGTCTAAGTCCCATCTTCTCAAGGTGGGCTTCGATCTTCTGCTGGCCCAACGGCTTTGTAAGTGGGTCTGCCACATTATCTGCGGAGTCGACTCTCTTGACCTCGACATAATCCTTCTCGAGGTAATCACGGATGAGGTGGTATTGCCACTCAATATGCTTGGATTTTTGGTGAGACCTTGGCTCCTTAGCAAGGGCTATGGCACCATTGTTGTCACAGTATAGAGGAATGGCATCTGATAGCATTACTCCAATTTCTACAGCAAACTTTTTGTACCAGAATGCTTCCATCGTAGCCTCTGATGCAGCGATATATTCTGCTTCCATGGTGGAATCTGCTATCACCATTTTCTTGAAACTCTTCCAGCTGACAGCACCACCATTGCACACAAACAGACTTCCAGATGTCGACTTTCGATCATCTATATCGGACATGAAATCCGAGTCTATGTATCCCTGGACTTGGAGTTCTCCATTACCAAAGACCAACATCATATCCTTAGTTCTTCTTAAGTACTTAAGGATACATTTCACAGAAGTCCAGTATTCTTCATCTAGATTTGACTGATATCTGCTTGTGACACTCATAGCATGGGCTATATCAGGTCGTGTATATAGCATGGCATACATGAGGCTCCCTATTGCAGAAGCATAAGGGATCTTGCTCATCTGTTCTATTTCCTCAGGTGTGCTAGGGCACATCTTCTTGGAAAGATGAATACCATGTCTGAAGGATATTAATCCCCTCTTAGAGTTTTCCATACTAAACCTCTTTAGTACTTTCTCTATGTACATCTTCTGTGAAAGTCCTAGCATTCTATTCAGTCTATCCCTATAGACCTTAATTCCTAGAATAAAGGATGCTTCATCTAGGTCTTTCATGGAGAATTCCTTGGACAACCATATTTTGACTGTCGTTAACATGGAAATATCATTCCCAATAAGGAGGATGTCATCCACGTACAATATGAGAAAGACAACAGTGCTCCCACTGACCTTTTTAAAGACACATGGTTCCTCTTCATTTTTGATAAAATCAAATATTTTGATCACATCATTGAAATGAGTATTCCAGCTCCGAGATGCTTGCTTAAGTCCATATATGGACCTTTGCAGCTTGCAAACCTTATGATCAATATCACTGAATGTGAAATCTAGCGGCTGTTCCATATAGATATCTTCCTCAAGATATCCATTCAAGAATGCCGTTTTCATGTCCATTTTCCATATTTCATAATCGAAATAGGCTGCAACAGCAAGCAATGTGCGGATGGATTTTAGCATAGCCACTGAAGAAAAGATATCCTGATAGTCAATGCCTTTACGTTGACTATAACCTTTTGCCACTAGTCTAGCCTTGAATGTCTCCACATTCCCATCTGCACCAATCTTTCTCTTGAAGATCCATTTACACCCAATAGGTACTATACCTTCTGGTGGATCTACCAAGGTCCAGACTTGGTTTGAGTGCATCGAGCAATTTCTGACTGCATTGCCTCTAGCCATTTCTTGGAGTCAATATCTGATATCGCCTCATTGTAGGTTTTGGGATCATCACCATGAGCACCATTACCTATGAGGAACATTTTCCTCTACTTTCTCTGAAATAATACCTAAGTATCTTTCAAGGGGACGAAAAACTCTTTCCGATCTACGAGGTGGAGGAGGTAGTATTCTTATTGGCTCAATCTGATTTGGTTCCAATTGGTC